>VZTQ01006346.1:0-40851 GCA_013400755.1 Pelecanoides urinatrix | reverse complement strand
GGAGCGGGGGAGGGGCGGGGAGGCTCCTACCGCTGGGCCATGTGCGCCAGGCCCAGCGGGCTTCGCGCGCCGGCGCCTACCAACTGGCGCGGGGCGGGCGGGGGAGGGGCGGAAATCGCTGCCTGTCGCAGCTTCTCCCTACCGCCGCCTTCTCCCCGCTCCGCTCAGAGGCAGCTGCCGACGCCTTCACCGCCCAATCCTCGCTCAGCCAGCAGCGGCTTCCGCTCCTTCTCATCCCACAGCAGCCATGGCTCCCCCAATTTTGTGCCTCTCTGTGGTTGAGCCCAAGATGGCGCCTCCCTCCAGTCTACTGAGGTGGGGTTCGGCCGAACCATTTTTCGGGAAGCGGAAAGCGAGAGACGCCGTGATATTTAACTGCGCTGACGTAGCGTGAAGCCTTCTTGCGTTTTCAGCAGCTCAGCGTATTTCCCTGTCCAGCGCTAGGCGGAAGGTGACAGGACAGCACACTGACGCGAAACTTACCCGCCGCCCCCCTACAAACGTTCCACCGTGCGCTCGCCCGAAGGCTGGCCGTGCCCGCGCGGGCGCTACCAAGCTCATGAGGGGGGAGGGGGGGGCGCGCGGTGCTGCGCTGACACCGGTGCGTTTGTGCTCGGGCGCGGCGAGCACACGGGGGGCAGCGGCACCCCCCCGCGGGCGGCAGGACCGCATGGTACGGCCCGACGGCAGCTGCCACATCAGCCCCGCGGGGGCCCGGCTGGGCGGGCGGCAGATCGGGTTGGGTCGGGTCCGGCCCGCGGGGTCTCAAGCGATGGGAGCGGCTTGCTAGCTCACGGCTAGTCCAGGCCAGCCGTGGGTTGAATATGCCAGGGCGATTCCGAGCGTTGTAAGGCTTACCAGACCTTTGTGGTTTTTAAATAACATTTTCCGTGAGGTACAAAGTGACGCTCGCCATCCCACCCCACCGCTTCGACACTCCGGTTAGCGGGAGAAGCCTTCCAAAGGAGCAGTGAACCTGGCCTGGCACGGTGATCTCTCGGTGCAGCGGCACAGGAGGAAGGACGACGAATATTCCTCTCTAGTGTTTTCCAGTGATCTGAAGCGTTACCTTGCACAATCTTAACATCTTAGTTTGAGTTACACTGGTAAAGTTCTCTTCTCTCATGCTGACTATCAATGACCAACTTTCTGAGAGCTGGCCTCTCTTTATCGTTTAAACCGTTACCTTCTGTTCAGGGCACCTCAGGCTGATGCAAAAATATGTGGAGTGTCATTTTTTTCAGCATGCATGCTAATATGAAAAATTCAAAGTGGCAAAGGGAACCTGGAATTTGTCTTGGATACCATCTTGAGGTTTTGGTGACATTCTTAGAGGAAAAAGAACAGTTCTTGAGGAACAGTTCATCTGTGTTCATTCCCGAGATGAACACTTGCATTTTGTGCAGTTTTTTTTTTTTTTTGAGGCCAGTGTTTTCAATCAAATCATCAAAACATACAGAATAAGAATGCCAGCATAAAAAATCCATGAGAAGAGCAGAACAGGTATTGTACTTGGCATTTTAAATTTAGACCCTATTATATTGCAGTATCTTTCATATTTTGATAAAATCTTGAGAGAAGATATTTAAGAAATTAAGCCAAGAAACCCCAGTTCTGTAATTTATCAGCTAGTCACAAGATGGCATCCTAACTCCATTCACATTCAATTGGTGAGCGTGTCACTTCCGTACTTACGCTATGGGCAATGCTTATGAATGGAAATGATGACTGGCACTGTGTGCAGTTATTTTTTTCCCTTCGTTATATCATGGTAGTTGACCAGTCTTCCTGGTTTGCAGCAGCATTGACACGCTAAAGGGTAAAGAAAATGCTGCTACCCCTCCTGCCATCACAACCATGTATTTTTCCAAATGTGAGGACGTGCTGTGGTTCAATCCATAGTCCCAGCTGGGTCCTCAAGATTACATGCTCTTCCAGGAGCATGGACGTGCTCTCTCTCACCTGTGTTTCACCATTTTCATAATTGCCTGTATTGTTGGAATGGCAATTTTTGCGTATTACCTTTCTTCCTGTTTGCAAGCTAACTATTACTTTTACAATCACTTTGGCTAAACACTGAGTCTAAATGCTGAATCCTCCTTTCCTATCTTTGCGTGGTCTGCTATTTGCACTTTCCCTTACTTTGCAGCAACTTTTGATTTATCTTCTCTTCCTTCCTTCCCCCTTTCCTTTCTTCTATTGAAATTTCCCTTCAATTCCTGTGCTACTACCTCACTGCTATTCTTTGTTTTCCAGTCCTTACTCAGCAATCTGAAGGTGAGTGGAACAACTTTTAAAACCAGAGATTTTGGCACTAGCTGCTGGAGCCTGTTCCTGTAAGTATTCCACATGCAAAACTCCTAGTCAATGGGAAATTTTAGGAAAGAAATCTAGCAGGAATGGCTTTTTGTAACACAACTGTCAATGCCTCGTGAACTGCAAGTGATCCGAGAATAGTGGAGGTGACAGCACTGATTCCTTAACTGAATTCTGAAAGAGTAAGCAAGCTCTTCTGGTCTGTATGAAATTTTATCTAAGTGATAGAATGTGCACAGAATGACGCATTGAAAGGCCGGGGCCTTAGGTAGTCATGTACTTTTGCGTTTCATTTGTAACTTGGAACCTGCTGGCACGTGCCCTTTCTTTCTTTCTCTAGTGATTATAGTTTCTTCATGCTATAGGTTTTCCAGAAACTTTTGCTGCATTTACAGCAAATATGGAAGTGTTCAATAACTTATGTCAAGCACAATCTTTCTGTTAAAAAATTATTTCTGCAATTGAATTATTTTTCATGGTGTTGTTCTTCAAGACTCTTCCCATGGATTGCAAAAGTAATCTTCAGTTGAGAATGTCTTATTTATACCAAATAAATAGTTATGCTATTAGCTTAAGTACAGACCAATCAAAAATCTATAGCTAAATGAGAACATGTTGATTCCTCCATTCATTTTCTCAAAAAATGCTATATTGGCAAAAAATTGTGTAGCGCTTAGTTTTCAGAAGTGCTGAGCATGCAAAACTCTCCACTTGGCTGCTGTATAAACATGATTTCAAGGGCCTCTCAGCTTAATCCCAGCCTTTTTTAATTTTATACACAGCTTTAGTCTGCACCCATGCTTGTGGGGATCTCAGCTGAAATAGCACTGAGGCAAGAGGCAGAAGAAAAAGGAGAATCACTCACGTTATTCACATCTTTGTAGCAGCATGAAAAGTTTCAAGGGAAAGCATTATGATCGTAATTACTTACACCTGAAATAATTCTCACTTTATAATTTTCTGGTTTAGTTCTCTATGCATGTAGTGGAGATAATTCTTTATCTTCCCAAGATTAATAAATACAAGGAACATAAATTGGTGAATGCATCCAATACTTTGGATATTACAAACATAAAGCATTATTATGGATTGGTAGCATCTTAATCTGGAGGTCCAGAATCTATACACATTTTTGTGTCTTGCTTGTTTGATGGTGTTTTCAGGAAAATTACTGTACAAAACATATGCCTTATTTTTCACCAGTGTCAACCATATAATTCCTGACTAATAAAGTACAGGAAGTGGAGAAAAAAAAACACTAATAAAATGAGAGGCATTCATACTTGAAATTCTTATTTTTATGCAGTTTTAGAAAGTGTATTTGCATTCCAAAGGCTCATATTTCTGTGCTTTCCTGAATAGTTTAATGTTTGTTTCTACCATATTTACCTTTATTAGTACATTCCTTCTAATGCATAGTACAAAATGCTACAATGGCTTTTCCTTCAGAAAAAACTATCTGCTTTAACTTCTTCAAGAATATTTCATAAAAATCCAAATGCATCCAAAATATCAAAAATATTGAGTGTATGTCGTGGTTTAACCCTAGCCAGCAACTAAATGCCACATAGCTGCTCGCTCACTCCCCCCCACCTCTGGAGGGATGGGGAAGAGAATCAGGAGAGTAAAAGTAAGAAAACTTGGGGTTGAGATAAGAACAGTTTAATAATTGAAATAGAGTAAAATAGTAATAATAATAATAGTATACAAAGCAAGTGATACACGATGCAATTGCTCACCACTCGCCAACCGATGCCCAGCCAGTCCCCGAGCAGCAATTGCTGCCCCCCAGCCAACTCCCCCAGCTTATACACTGGGCATGACGTGATATGGTATGGAATACCCCTTCGGCCACTTGGGTCAGCTGTCCTGGCTGTGCCCCCTCCCAGCTTCTTGTGCGCCTGGAGAGCATGGGAAGCTGAAAAGTCCTTGACTATGCAAGCACTGCTTGGCAACAACTAACTCCACGTGACTGGAAGGACTGTCTTATTACCACTACCAACCATTTATTTACTTTTTGTGGCACAATTAAATCTGCCTGGAACTTCACATTCCCAACAACCATCCTTTGCAATTTTCAGAAAAAAAACCCTGATTTCGGAATAAAGCCTGTATTAAGTCCATGAGCCAATCACTTCTTTTTCTATGCTTTAAGATGTTTGAAAGATTTATTATTAAGCTTGAAGTGGTTTAGAAGCGCTTTGAGCAATCCAGATGGCTTATTGCCTCTCTGAGTGTCTGAGCCCCTGTTGTGAGAAAGCCGACACGTTCNTTCAGTTGAGAATGTCTTATTTATACCAAATAAATAGTTATGCTATTAGCTTAAGTACAGACCAATCAAAAATCTATAGCTAAATGAGAACATGTTGATTCCTCCATTCATTTTCTCAAAAAATGCTATATTGGCAAAAAATTGTGTAGCGCTTAGTTTTCAGAAGTGCTGAGCATGCAAAACTCTCCACTTGGCTGCTGTATAAACATGATTTCAAGGGCCTCTCAGCTTAATCCCAGCCTTTTTTAATTTTATACACAGCTTTAGTCTGCACCCATGCTTGTGGGGATCTCAGCTGAAATAGCACTGAGGCAAGAGGCAGAAGAAAAAGGAGAATCACTCACGTTATTCACATCTTTGTAGCAGCATGAAAAGTTTCAAGGGAAAGCATTATGATCGTAATTACTTACACCTGAAATAATTCTCACTTTATAATTTTCTGGTTTAGTTCTCTATGCATGTAGTGGAGATAATTCTTTATCTTCCCAAGATTAATAAATACAAGGAACATAAATTGGTGAATGCATCCAATACTTTGGATATTACAAACATAAAGCATTATTATGGATTGGTAGCATCTTAATCTGGAGGTCCAGAATCTATACACATTTTTGTGTCTTGCTTGTTTGATGGTGTTTTCAGGAAAATTACTGTACAAAACATATGCCTTATTTTTCACCAGTGTCAACCATATAATTCCTGACTAATAAAGTACAGGAAGTGGAGAAAAAAAAACACTAATAAAATGAGAGGCATTCATACTTGAAATTCTTATTTTTATGCAGTTTTAGAAAGTGTATTTGCATTCCAAAGGCTCATATTTCTGTGCTTTCCTGAATAGTTTAATGTTTGTTTCTACCATATTTACCTTTATTAGTACATTCCTTCTAATGCATAGTACAAAATGCTACAATGGCTTTTCCTTCAGAAAAAACTATCTGCTTTAACTTCTTCAAGAATATTTCATAAAAATCCAAATGCATCCAAAATATCAAAAATATTGAGTGTATGTCGTGGTTTAACCCTAGCCAGCAACTAAATGCCACATAGCTGCTCGCTCACTCCCCCCACCTCTGGAGGGATGGGGAAGAGAATCAGGAGAGTAAAAGTAAGAAAACTTGGGGTTGAGATAAGAACAGTTTAATAATTGAAATAGAGTAAAATAGTAATAATAATAATAGTATACAAAGCAAGTGATACACGATGCAATTGCTCACCACTCGCCAACCGATGCCCAGCCAGTCCCCGAGCAGCAATCGCTGCCCCCCAGCCAACTCCCCCAGCTTATACACTGGGCATGACGTGATATGGTATGGAATACCCCTTCGGCCACTTGGGTCAGCTGTCCTGGCTGTGCCCCCTCCCAGCTTCTTGTGCGCCTGGAGAGCATGGGAAGCTGAAAAGTCCTTGACTATGCAAGCACTGCTTGGCAACAACTAACTCCACGTGACTGGAAGGACTGTGTTATTACCACTACCAACAATTTATTTACTTTTTGTGGCACAATTAAATCTGCCTGGAACTTCACATTCCCAACAACCATCCTTTGCAATTTTCAGAAAAAAAACCCTGATTTCGGAATAAAGCCTGTATTAAGTCCATGAGCCAATCACTTCTTTTTCTACGCTTTAAGATGTTTGAAAGATTTATTATTAAGCTTGAAGTGGTTTAGAAGCGCTTTGAGCAATCCAGATGGCTTATTGCCTCTCTGAGTGTCTGAGCCCCTGTTGTGAGAAAGCCGACACGTTCCCGGCAGCCTTGAGCCCCCAGAACTGAAGTGTGTGTTGGAGTGTGTTGCCTCATCAGGGACATAATCGTGAAGTGCTGTCACAAGTGATGGTATTTTGACATGACACAATCTCTGGCCTTGACCTCGCGCTGCAGAAGGAGGAGGCTGGGTTGGGGTTCTACTACGCTGGCAGGGATTGAAGAACCACTGCTTTGTTGGGCACCGGAGTACCACCATGCTGGTGGGGACACGGTCTCCGGGACATGCTCCGGGAACTGCCGACCCTTCTAATCCCTGTAACGATGTCTCTTGTTCTGCCAGAACCTTTGCTGATGCCATCTTCGTGCTCCAGAGCAGTCTGTCTGTTTTCTGTCTTAAAATGTGTTTCTGTTTGGTGTCTGGTACCTCAAAGATGTCTGTCCTCAGCTCAAATCTCCTCTTGAGTTTTTCAGAGAAGGCGATAGCCTTCATCTATTTTTATTGACACATCTCCCGTGGGTTTTTTTATTGTGTTTTGCAGTTTATTTTTGTTCTAGCTATGTAGGTGTTAATTAGGCTGCTTCATACCGTTTCTGATACATTTCTTGTATTTCCATGGTTTTTTGGTGTTTTCTGCCCTTTGGGACTCATCTAGCTCTGTTAAGGGAGCCAGTTGGAGAGACCACCAAGGTGACGCTAAATTGTCAACGATTCACAGTAAATTATTTACTTTGCTACCAGAGGTATTTTTGAGAAGGGATTCTTGCGGGATCTATTTCTGCTTTGTCATTCAGTCCTATCCAGAATGAAGTTCTGGTAGAAGTTAGGTAGTATACGTGGTCTTGCTAGAAATGAAGGGTCACCCCACCCATAGCACTTTGGTTTGTTTATAGGAAACTAAAGCACATAAATTTTGATAAGAATATTGTTACTGCATTGAATGAGCTACTTCCCTACACAGCTTAGTGTGACATCTATCTTTTTCCATCTACGCCCCAGAAAAGTTTAGTTCAGCTCCCTACCGGTCACGTTGCCGGTGCCATAGAGGTAGCTGCAGTAAGAGCGGGTACAGCTGCTCCCGGTAGGGCCGGGTCTCCCGGCAGGGCCGGCTCCCCTGCGCGGTGCTCGCCGCGCTCTGACCCTCCGGCGGGCGAGAAAACTCCCGCCACGCCGCCGCTGCTCGCCCCGCCTCCTGGTGGCTCGCCCCGCCCCCCTGGTGGCTCGCCCCGCCCCCTTCCCAGGGGATTGTGGGAAGGGCGGTGGGCGGGGCCGGGGCAGACGAGGCACAGCGTGTGCGCGGGGCGCTGCCTCCGCTGCGGGGCTGCGCGGGGAGCCGCGCGCGGCGCTTCCTTCAGTTGGTGGCAGCTCTTGAGCCGTCTGAGCTCTTTGGGCAGGCGTGTGTTGACATTTAGAGAAGCAGAGGTGCCTGAGGTAAGAGCTTCAGGACCAGCCAAGGTTCAGCAGCAAATGTAGTAGAAAATACACTTGCATACAGCTTTTTTTTTTTTTTTTTCAGGTCAATAATTTTGTGTTGAGTGTTCAGGGGTGGCAAGATGGTTTAATAGTATGCGGGTTTTTATTTTATTCTAAGTGCATTGCATTTTCCTAGAATTCCTGACTTTATTGAAGATGGAATATTGGTTTTGGGTTTGGTTTTTTCTTTTTCCCCCCACCAGATCTACTGTATGAATCGCTGAGATCATCTCTCTTAATAGGACTGATGGTGATGTTACCTAGCAGGGGTTAGGGTGAGCATCTTGCATGCATCTGTATTTGGAGTTTTAGCATTTCTCAAGAAAGCAGTACAGTGTCTTTCAGGGTATGGGACAGCTCATCGCCTTTCCCGATTGCCCCCAGAGTACCATGTTGTCCCTAGAACCTTTGCAGCTCGTGGCAGGCCCCTCGTAGATTATAAGAGCCAGGACCTCACCTGTTCTGTGGGCCTGCAGCAGAGCCCAGCGTCTGTGGGAAGATGGAAGATAGGAGGTGCCTGCAGAATGCAGGGCACGGCTCGGAAGAGCAGCTCCGGAGGAACGGCCAACGCAGGGGGTTCAGGGGTGCAAATGCACGGCAGGAGCTGTCAGGAAGCAGCGGGGGTCCTTCCCCGGCAGTCCAGGAGAAGAGAAGGGGTTTCTAAAGTTTTGGGCCTGGGGGATGGCTGGGAAAGGGGGGAAGGTTCATCCGCCTTTCTCAGGTTGGTTTTGCAGGTGGATTTGGGTGTCGGTGAGGTCTGTTCTGTTGTAGTCGGTGAGGACGCCTGTCACGGAGGTGTGTGGTGGTGGCACTGCTGGAGCCGGCGAGGGCCACCCCATGTCCCCCGACGAGGAGAGCGCGGCCAAAGTCCCCCCTCACCGTGCTGTGACCACGAGCAAAGCCCCCGTCGTGCCTTGCCTCCCGGCCGCCCCACGCCCCGGCCCCCCGGGAGGCGGCCTCTCCCCGCCCGCTCCGCCCGCGCTGACAGGCGGGCGCTGCGGAGGAAGGGGAGGGCGGCCGCCGGGCCCCGGTCTCACATGACTGCTGCCGCGATGGACGGCGAGCCGCCCGCAGGCACCGCGGGCGCCGGCACAGGTACGGGGCGGCGGGTGTCCGCAGGGCGGGTGTGGGTGGCGGGGCGGTGCCGTCCGCTCCCCGCCTCCAGGGGCGCCGCGGCGGTGCCCCTTCCCTGCCGCTGGCGGCTCGGGGCGGGTGACAGGGCTCCTCTGGTGGGGTCGGGGCCGCTCCCCCCGCCAAAACCTGAGGTAAAAAGGCGCCGCCCTCCTCTTCTGCCCCCGGGGCGGCGGGTGCCGAGCCGACCCCGGCCCGCAGGGGGGCTGCCGCGCCGCCAGGCCACGGCCGAGCCGCGGCGGTGCGCGTTTTGTGGTGGCCTCTTCCCCTCTGCCCCTTGGTGATAGATAAGGGGGAGCGTTGGTGGGCGCCCCGGGTCGGTGGGCTGTGTCTGCCCCGGCGGGAAGGCGGGCCCGGGGGCGCCAGGGGCAGCGTTCCTCGGCCGGTCGCGTCCCAGGTCCGGCTCGGCAGGAGTCAGCTGCCCGGGGAGCCCTTCTGCGGGGCACGGACAGAACTTTTCCTCTCGGGAGTCACGCGGCTAAGCGGTTCTGCGGTGCTGAAATGACTTTATTTCGTCTCCTTGTACCCCGCCCGCTAAGGCGGACTCAGCGGCACGGTAAAACATGCGGGGACACTTTACGAAGCGGTTCAGTAGGCACTGTCACGGTCAGCCCTGGGCAGAGGCCACGTCTCCTCTCCTTCCTGACCCAAGCCAAAAGCAGATCAGCATGAAAAGAAGCAGCTCGAGACGCTGAAGTTTTAAGAGCGTGCAGCTGAATCGGAGATGAAGAAACTTACAGCCACATGCTGCCAGCACTTGTGAAATGAGAAACGGAGGGAGCTCCTGGGTGAACGAAGAAAATAACATGCTAGGCTCGTAACAGAGGGGAACTCTGAGAGGGAAACAGGATAATACAGTTCTCTAAAGTTCTCTTAAAGCGGGTAAAGTTTCATACTGGCAATTGCTGCTCTGTGCATAGTGTTATTTTTTTTTCTCTGTTTTTGGAAAGAAAAACTAGTAGCGGTTACAAGTAGGTAAGCTTTATGCAGGGAAAAATAGTTTGGTTGGATTATATTCAGGAGTCAGTGAGAGTGTGCTTTTGATAGGCCTGTGATGCTCCTGATGCAGATAATGGTTATAAATAAATTATTTTGGAATATTTCTGTCCAGGACTGATGTAAGATATTGGGATATCGAACAGCAGCCTTTGTGGAAAAAAATGTCCTACTGTACCAAAGAGAGAGCTTGTTCAGGTATGTCTATTACGGATTTACCATCTGCTTCAGGAGCCTTATAGAGATAATACAGTTGTTTCTGAGTAGAATATTCTTGATCTGATTAACTTCCGCACTGGTGGTGGTGCTTCTGTAGCTGTCTGATCTACACAGCCTTATGTAGAAAACTTGGCTTTCTTTGACAAAGCTTATATTGTGAACACTGAGAGAAGTGTTCACAATAATGGCCTAGCAATCTAATGGTCTTAGCAAAAGAAAAATAATGCTGTGAAAGCAGGAGTGTTTTTCTAGCATCATGATGTGGGTTCAGTTATCTTGGAAGTTTCACATCTGTATGTAACTTCTTTGGAGATCAGTGAATATTCTAGGAGGATCTAAACCTGAGTAATGAGAGTCCTGACAGGGGCTGTTGATGTCTACCTATGACAGCACATACAAATGCTGTCTTTTTAATTTTGCAGGATTAAAAGTACTTTAACACAATTGAAAGAAAAGAAAAAGGATATGTCCAATATATTAAAGTCAGTTTTGCAAAGTCATTTGTGTTGACTTTTTTCTTCTTGCTCCCATTTGAGCCTGTTTTGCAATGACTGCAGAGAGCTAATCCAGGTGTGTTGGCTGGGGAGGGAGGTGGCTGTCTCCTTTTCTTCCAGTGGTAAATCTTTAACTGTGTGTGCGGCCTGGAGGAGGGCTTGGTAGGGAGGGCTGTACCAGTTGCAGACAGTAGAATTTGCACATAACCACTGATTTCCCCCACAGTCTTCAAGTCTTAGTGGGTTGATGCAGGTCGATGGAGACAAATGTATCAGTTATAGACATGTGGAACTGGTACAAAAGGAGGGGAGCTTTGGTTGCTTTTCAACAGAATTTGAGATGTGAATGAGCTTGTTCTAACTATAAAACATGTGAAAAGACCACTGGGAGACTGCAGCATGTGGAGTGGCATGCCATTTTTTTTTAATGCTGAAATACTAAGATCGAGTTTTTCCCCGGCATAATTAAGAGGGTGAGAAATGTGCAAGGAAGATGAGGAGCAAAACAAAAAAATAAACAGTTTCTTCCGATGGTGTTTTCTTGGCCTGTATAAGGAAGGATGATTGTAAAAACTTGGTGGTTTTATAGTTAAGCTAAAATGCACTTGTAAAAGTTTCCTGGAGAACAGTTGTATGTGTTGTGGCTTGTTGGGTTACCTTTTTGTGTCTGAATTTTTACACTTCCATCCTCTTCATTAGAGCTGGGTGTGAAAAATCTTCCCCTGTGAGCTGGGAAACTGCCCTAGTGAGGATGTGACTTTTTGTCTCCATAGCCTTTGGGAACATTCCTCAATGGACTTTTCTCCCCTAATCGTGTTATTTCTTCAATGTGTGTAGCTCCATCTCACTTACTGTGTTTGCTACAGCTTAGGACTATGGCTCTGTGGCTGACTTGCGAATGGAATGTGTTCCTGTATTCCCAGACTTGGGAAATCGCTTAATTAATCACTTGATGATCTAACAGCATAGTTAAAAGAACAGGGCACTAAGCTTAAAGTTAGTTTTTTGTTCTGTCACACAGATTTACTGTGTGCTTTTTTATTATTATTAAATATTATTATTAAATAAAACTTAGATAACGTCACCTAACTATTTTTGAGTTGTGCCATTACTTTTCTGCTTCATCTTGAAAAGCACCAAGTGCTGAATAGCAATGTGCAACTTAGCTGGAAAAGAAACCCCAACCAACCACCAAAAAACATAACTATGCCCAACACCTCAAAAACAAAGAAAAAAACCAACCAAACAAAAACCTAAACACAAAAACAGACCAGCTAGCACAGGATGCATATTTGATGTCTGTATTGAGAAAGCTGTGGGGTTTTTTTTTGTTTTGTTTTTGTTTTTTTAAAGAGAAAACCAAAATGTTAGAGCTTGTTTTCCAACATCTAATTTTATCATAGTATGTGTATTATTTTATCTTGTGTTGTTTTGGCATTGGATAGCTTGTATTTACAATTCAATTGTTGGGAGGGAGAAGGAAGGACGCTACCGCACCATCTCTTAATGAGAGTGAGGCTGAATATGATTGCTTTTCTTCAACCTCGTAAGAAATGCGGACTTCTCTTCCATGTTGAACATAGATGTGTGTGTCAGTCAGCTTTGTTAGATGAAATAGACTGATTCCTTTGTGTTGCTCCTTTCTAAGTAAGAGATGCATGGTTTTTAATTCCTTAAAAAAACCCAAACAAGTTGCATACAGTTGTCTCAAAAATATGTAAAGCCCTTAATAGGAAGAAAGCTTTTTTTTTCTTTTTTTTCGTGGAACTTCGGTTTTTCTTTTCTTTTTAGGGGATTTCAAATTATGTAAGAATAAAAAAAAGAAAAAGCCAAGGAAGGGAATCTATTTGGAGTTGTGGTTGAAATCTGCACCAGTTTTTTGAGAGGTTGATGTGGATACTGAATTCTGGAATTGCGGAGGAATGTGTTTGACACAATAAGGGGGAAAGGCATTTCCATAATTCCTGAGGCTTTTAATGAGAAGACAGAAAGGAAAGGGAAATGCTGATGAATGATATTTACATTGCTGCTTTAGTATTCCTGGCCCAGGAGTTTGTAGTGGAGCCTTCATTTTTGCCAGGGAGAAATCTGAGGTATCTGTGTACAAAAATAGTCAGTTCTTGTACTCCCCTGTGTTTCCCGTGAGTTGGATCACCTCTGCTCTGCAATGCCTTGGCCTGTGGCGATGGAGAAGAAATCTTAGCTATTTTTCCTGAAGGCTTTGCTTCCTTTCACGCTCCTTTCTCCTAGAAGATCTGCTACTAATGCAACAAATAATTCTATGGCACCTTCTACTTAAGTGTGTCTAATAAATATAGCTCATTAGCACCCTGGTATAATAATGAGTTGTTAGTAGCAGCCATCTGTGAAATGGAGATAAGGCCTCCAAATTTGGTTGACAGAACTCAAATAGGGAAGAGAGATCTGTATAGTGATTTACCACCTATGCTTCCAGCCCTTGCATTGCCCTCCTCTATATGTGCTTACTCACATGTAAAACCTGCGTGCAGCTAATCAGACACTTGAAATTCTACTTTGGGTTTCATAAATGCATGATTTTAGAAAATTTGATTGAGAAACTGGTAACTCTGTGGAGGGCAGATTGCTTTCTAGTTGTGTGAATGGGAGTAATGAACGTCGGGTGCTAACTAAAGCGCGAAATGTGTGGTATAAAGTAGCAAAGCTTTCTATTTCACTTGTTCTCTGGATAAGTTTTTCAACTCCTTTCAGTCCAAAGGCTACCTGACTTGTTACAAAAAGAAAAGTATTATACGGTGTTTTCATAGTTTCTTTTTTTTTTTTCCTTTACAACCAAACAAAAGTTAGGCTATGCTTTGAATGCTTCTTTAAACTTATTTCTTGTCATCTAGTTGTCTGCTTATTTGCATATGTATGCATATATGTATTCTTTTTAACTTTTATATCAAATTGTTTTCAGTTTTACTAGGCCACTTCCTGGTATCTTATTGACAACAGATTGAGAAACTCTGCTGTAGCAAAAGGCTAGCTTGCACAAAAAAGCTGATTTTATTTTGTCTACTTCGCTATGTTCCGGGGGACCATTCCATACCTCATTTCCGTATTCACTTACTGCTCTATGTATATAAACTTTACTAGATAATGAGCTGCTGAAACCAAAGGGAATGTTTTCAAAATTAGCTGTTCTCGAGCAGAGAGTGCGTGATGGGAAGCGTTAAGTGTTTTGTTACAATGCATGTAGATCCTTTTACTGGTTGAACACAGGAGCTCATACCAATGAGTTCCCATTATTATCCACCATTGCTGGCCAAGGCTCTTGAGGCTGTTCCTGAATTGACTCTTTAGTAAATAGAATGAAAAATGGGCTGCAGAATAACTTCAGTATATGTTGCTCTGCAGAGTTAGTGTTAATGCTGTGATAAGTGTTTCTGAAACAGGTTAACAGCTGTTCCAAAGTCATCTTATTGTGTTCTCAGACCAGTGTTTGAGGGTGTAAATTCACCCTGAGAGGCTGTCTTGTTGATATGAAACATGCTGAGATTATTAATTGAAGAGTAATTATTCAAACTTGTTTGTATGGTTGTCTGATTTGTATGATTTCACACATTTAGACAAGGTTGAGATCTAAAGAAGCTACAGAATATTTCAGCAAGAGCCAAGTGTGTGAACTGCTGATAAAGAGAAGGTATTTCCCATAGGTGAATCTTAGAAAGCAAATTTAGGGAATAACTTGATGAAAATTGGCAAAGTATTACAAATGAAAGGAGCAACGTGACCGAGTTGTCCAAGGAACACTGAGTCTTGTCTACATCTCTCTATGGGGCTTCACTCTGTAGTTGTCTTACAGGGTAATGTGGGTTCAGATCACTGTAATGAATCTGAGAGTCCTTCTCAACATCAGTTTGGCTGATAATGCTGCAGATTCCAGGACTTAGAGATGAAATACTGAAGGATTCATGGTTCATCCTATAAATCTTTTCTCCTGATACTTATCTTTTGCCACTGGGAGTTTCAGTAGCTTACTAGACAGTGCCGAGCCCCAGTTTAGGGGACAATTTGTGCCATGAAAGTCCTGCTTTGTTGGTTGGCCACAGTTGGCCAACAGGAAGATAGAGAGCAGGGAGAGTGATTCGGTAGGCAGGAGGAGTGCTGTATTAGTACAGATTGGCGCTGCTCTTGGGGGAGTAGGTGGGTTGCATTTTGGCTAGCCCCTCTTTGGGAGGCTAGCTTGCTGTGACTGCCTCTGCAATGTCAGCCAGTGGTTTGGCAACACAGAGGACTGGAATTCTCTGTAAGTGTGTATGTGTGCATTAGAGGAGTAACAAAATCTACTGTATCATGTTGCATTTCACTGATGTGTCTTGAGCAATTAAGACCAAGAATTACAAGGGTGTGCACCCAGAGAACCGCTGCTCTGGAGAGCGAGGCTGTCTTGTGCTTTCCATAGTTCTTTTTTGTGTGTATTTTTGACACTTACTTTTGATCATGTGGTCCCATGAAAGATCAGGTGGGCAAGGACTTTCCTACACTAGAAAATATTTTGCCTTGCTATCTATATTCTGAATTTTCTTTCCTCCTTTCCTTCTCAGTTCAGCATCTGTCTGAAAAGTGGATATGCAGATATTTTATCACTTTATCCAGCAGTATCCCATGTCAACATTGAATTAGCATGCATTATTTTACCACACATTTCTGGCAGGTAACAGGAACTTTTTAGAAGCTGCTACGTAGGTGGGGTTAGTAGGTGATATATTAGTCTATTAAAGCAGAGGTGTTAAGACTTGCTTCTCTGAGTCACATTAGCAGGAATCTGAAGCCTGATGAGACATGTGGGATAAGGTCATTTGTCCTGGATTTGATTTGGTTTCCTTAAGCATTATTACAGAACAAAGAACGAAGTGTCTGTTCTGAAGCTGTGTGTCTGAGGAATCGGAAATTACCTGTTTTTCCCCATTTGTCAGGGCCTAGAGCACATGAAGGAACAGGTGGTAAATCCTTATCAGGAGGAGGTCAGGGCTTTCAAGTTAAGGATATGAGTTCTTATCTTCCCTGAGTTAATTTCTTACGCGGTTACCAACTTTTTGAACTATGTATGAAAACTTAGAGAAATGATTCTTGCTTCTATGGTGTTACTGTCTTTTTGTGTCCTCAAAATTTTAGATATGTTTAAGAAGGGGTGTAACAGTGGCACAATGGCAAGGAGGGGATGATTAATACTGCCTAGCTCTTCTAGGTAAATTTTCATCAGTGGGTTCGACTTGCTTTGTAAAAGAGCTTGCTTGCATATCCCTCTTGAACAGACATATGGACAGAAGAAGCAACCCAGCTG
The DNA here is from genome assembly GCA_013400755.1 of Pelecanoides urinatrix. Lineage (NCBI taxonomy): Eukaryota > Metazoa > Chordata > Aves > Procellariiformes > Procellariidae > Pelecanoides > Pelecanoides urinatrix. Next base: position 24,934 of record VZTQ01006346.1, on the reverse strand, counting down.
TTCCAGACTGGAGAACAGAACTTGGGTATGGACTGAATAGATTCCAGGGCTATATCCGCATTTTTCATCCTGTTTCTTCTGTGTGAAGTGGGTAGAAAAAAAGGATTGCTTTGAAAAACAATGTAAGCTTAGTTTACAGTCGCATCATATGTGTAGTTATGAAGTCAAGTTCAGATAATGGGCTGCAGTCAGTCATTTGATAAGAGAGCACTCTGAATCATCATCTTTGCCCCTTCTTTGATGTAGTTTGTCCTCCAGGGCCATATTCTTAAGAGCCATCTCTTTTCACTTTTGCAGCTGGTTGAGAATCAGTTAGAATTTCTCTCTCCAAAGCTGTCCAGTTATGGTTGAATTAATTGTAAAAAGATGTTTGTTTTTTAGCTACAAGCAGTGAAATAGGTATATTTGAAGGATTTTGCCAGAGCTTGCTCTGGTTGCGGAATTGTTCTTATTAGGAACCTTTTTCCCCTGCTCTTGAACTTCAACATACTGACATAGTAAGTTATTGTAGTTCTTGCCCACTCTAGCATACTGTCATAGAGTTTAATAAAATTATGTCAAACGAAGTGTCTCCTTCCTTTGTAATGTCATGTAAAATTAATGTATTAAACTTCTGCAGCACAGTAAAATAACACATTTTCTTTCCTTCCATGAGTTGTTCTAGGCAGGATCCAAAAGTGCTGAGCACGGGTTTTGTTCATTTTGGCAGATCCTGCTGTGGTGGGAGCTGGACAGACAGGAAATGCAGGCCTCTTAGCTGATTCACAGAACAAATTTGGCCTGTGATTCTTCTTTTGCTTAGTAGAGATGTCTTTCTGACTTGGTATAATTGGTGGTGCTCCTGGGTGTTGTGAAGAGGGAGGTACCAGTGTCTTGAACGTGTGTGAAGTAGCATAGCCTCCTGGAGGAGTGGCTTGACTGTTCTGGTTGTGTTGCACCACTGTGGGAGCACTGAGCAAGGGAACAGAATATTTTAAGGCTACTTCTTTCACTTTATCTTATCAGGTCTACTGGACTGTTTTTCCCTTTTTGTCTTTTAGATTTGGCAAAGCCTCCAGTAAATGAACCAAGGGAACCGGAACAGTTTCTAATGCAGGCGCCCCAGGGAAATCCACTGCTGCTTTCCCACACCCTGCAAGAGCTATTGAGCAAGGATAGTGTGCAGGTGGAGCTTATACCTGAGAAGAAGGGCCTTTTTCTGAAACATGTGGAATACGAGGTTTCCAGCAAGGTAATGTGAACAAGCATTGGACTTAGTGAGAATGTATCTTCCTAAGAATGTCTGTGCAGTTGCTGTTGGCAAAGTCCTGTCTAATTTGATAGATATGTTGGGTGATGCTGGTTTCGAGTAGGCCAGTTGTATGGGCAGTAGCACTATGCTTTTTTGACCTGGGCTTCTGCAGTGTGGAGTATCTTCTAACTGAGGTCTGATGGATGGTCTGCTAGTTTACTCACTTGAAACCTGAGCTCTGTACAAAAGCAGATGTATAACATTGGAAACTGAATGTTTGCGTAATGGATTGGTGTAGGCAACCAGGTACTTCAAACTACTTTGAGCTAGTGAAGAAATTGTATTGGCAGTGCTAAACTGAAGTCCTTTATAAACAGAAAAGGTACTGCAAATCCTTGTGCGGAGTCTAGGCCACTTCCAGTTTACTTGCCTCAATCCTGACCTGTAGGTTCCTCTCTTGGTTTAAAAGAAGATTGAAGATGATATATCTTTTTCTATTTGTAGAGCAGCCGGTGAAATAGCTTCTCCAGTAGCTTCTGTGTGTTTTTTTCAAAAAGGAAATCTGTCCTCTTCAAAGTAAACCATGAGTGCTTTACATCTCCCAGGCCACCAAAACATCAGTTATTGAGTAGTGTTTAAACTGTTGTAGTCACTGTTGTACATATTTAGAGATACATTTGGGTCAGTTGTCTGTAGTGACATTTGGGGCTTCAGTTGTTTTAGATTGATGTCTGTAAGTCAAAGACTGTTGTAAGAGGGAAAGGGCAGACACAGTGAATGCTTCTGTGGGCTTTCTAGGATTCAACGTTTGTTTTTGCCTGTGATTTCAGGGCACAGGAGTCAGTGATCTTGGTGGTCTTTCTAGGTTTTGAATTCAGGAACCCATTGCCAACTCCTTTCAGTTGCTGTCGTCTCTCCTGTGGTTGTAGTTGTAGAATGATATTTCCTCAAAAAGAAGCATAGCTTGGCCTTGAGCTTCATCTAAGATCTGCCACGCAAATCAACATCAGATTTCAAAGCGCACAGAGGGAGGCCCTAGGGGCTGTGCCTGTTGTGCTCCAGTTACATGCCTCATTGCTTTATTTTTGAAAATGCATAGTGCCACAATAAGTGGTGGATGATGTGCAATGCAAACACAGTGAGAATGGGTATGGTGTTATGTAGACTTTCTTATTAGCTGCTCCAGTAGTTGAATCTATAATAATAGTCAGGGGGGTTTGTGGGTTTTTTATTTATCTACTAATTTTAAAGGATTTCTAACTCCTAAGTGTCTTGTTCTAGCTGCTACCTAACTCCTTTTGGAATGAAAAAATAGATTCTTTGGCCTTTTCTACGTATTGATCTGAGAAATGCAGAGTGAAGGACTAAGGGTTTTAAAGGAACTTTCAATCTTTGTTTATAGATCTAACATCAATGAGAGGTGTCTCCTTCTCTTGTGAGGTTCACTTAAAATGTCAGTCACTTGGGCTAATACTTAACATGATCTAAGACTGTTTTGCCACCTCTGGATTTGAAAGTGATTTAGAGAAAGTTCCTAAGAGCTACAGCTCAGGGACTTGCAATACTTCAAGAAAAGAGGTCTTTAGAGCACTTTAAGAGTGTTGGTATTATTTCTCAATGTTCTGTCTAATTTGGAAGACCAGAGAGTTTGAGGGAGTAATGGTATGGAACCACGGCAGATTTAGGGATACTTGTAATTTCTTGGGAAACCTTTTCCTCTCCATTTTGTAGTCTCTCTCATCTTATGTGTGAATGAAATCTGACTTATGTTTTTAACTGAAAAATCCTATTCTCAAAAGGACTGTAGCTTGAAGAATGTCATTTCTATTCATAATTGAAAGGTGGCTGCATTTGGAGTCTTCTCCCTTCTTCCCACCACAGGGCCTCTAAAGAGAAAAAATGTGTCACTTCTGCAGTCTCTGGGTCTGATTTCTTTATTTTTTTCCTTTTGTTTTTAGTGCAGCTGATAGGAAAAAAAAAATACGGAAATGCTGCTGATTGTCCAGCCTGTATATTGATTTATCCTCCCCTCCTTCCTTAATTGCAGAGATTCAAATGCTCAGTCTACAGGCGATACAATGATTTTGTGGTGTTCCACGAGATGCTGCTTCAGAAGTTCCCATACCGTATGGTGCCAGCACTGCCACCAAAGAGGATGCTGGGAGGTAAACCTCGGTCTTTCTTTTGACTGGAGGGGTCGCGGTGCAAGTGTGATCAAGATGATACGGTTGAAAATAAATGTTTAAGAGATCAAAAGTCTTTGCTTCTGCTTGGTTCAGAAAACAACTTTGAGGTTATAATACACAATTTGGAGGTGTGAATTATTGCTATCCTAGAAATTCCCTATAGGTAAGATATTAATGTAAAATTTCAGTGGGGTTTCTTTCTGTGGAAGTTTAGTATCTAATGACTTATCTGGTAAGATTTGAGGTGTAATTCTACACAAGAACATGACAGAGTTGCAAGTATTGTTTTTTAGGAAAATAGATTATGATGATTAGTGCTATAGTGCTACAAGTGTAGAATCGCTACTGTACTGTTGAATAGCTGTAGTATGTGTTGTAGTGTGTTGGTTTGTGAAGTGTTCAGAACAGAAAAGACTTGTGGAAGTCTCATTGGTTTTCTATAGCGAGAGAGCGATAAAGATTTTTTTAAAAAAAAAAGTGTATTAAAAGGCTTAAAACTCCAGAGGAGTGACCGCAAAATCGCTTCTCCAGTGAGAGCATACTTGACCCTGTTGAGTTAGTGTAGGGTCCTGACCTCACACGCACCTAAAAAGGACTAGTGAACAGTGATGTTAAGTGAACAGCTTCAGCACTGCCTGTTATAGTATTACCTTGCTCAGAAGCCTTATGATGCAGGTGATGGTAATTACACTTTCTCCGTTTATGTACAAAAAGGTGTCTTTCTGGCAGAGGAACCAACTGCCTTAAAGTAGCTATTGCCCTTTTTTTTTCCTGCTCTAAAAAGGAGCTTGTTGATCTGCTTAGGATAACCAGAAACTAAAAACTGAGGCTGGAATCAGAGTGTCAGTTCGTTCAAGTATATTTTAGCTGTTAGAATAGAGACCAATGAAGTATCCCACAACTGAAAGCATGTCAAAGCTCTTTCAGGTATGTTTTTCACTAATCTGAAATATTGGCACTGGTTTTAAACTTTTATTATTTCAAATGTTGCATAACGGTATGAAATCCTGTCTTGTTTTCTACTTTATCTGCAAAAGAATAAGCTTTTCACTGTCTTGTTTCCTGCCCATGCTGCTAAGCCTAACATGTTTCAATAAATAATTTATTTCACTCAAGGAGTCCATGTATTGCTACAGTAAAGAGGAACTGGTAAACAGTGAGCAGAGCAAAGTGTATAGTGAACTGGAACAAAGCAAAATAATAGTGCTGAAAGGCTTTAGTGGTCATATATTCTTATGATGGAATGTAAGTTGTGAAGACCTTTCGAGGTTGCGAAAACCCGTCTGTTGAATTTGACCTGATGCAGTGTTCTCAGCCAGAATTTCCAGAATTTCCACTTCATGCAACACCTGTAAGCAAAGTGACCTTCTCTGATTAACCTTAGTGGAGAGAGGATGCTTGAAAGAAGCTACCAATACATATCATTTGTCAGTCACTGTTCCCTTGCGTTGCTGGTGTGTTGATATTTCTGTGCGTTCACTGGTGCATTTCTTCCCACAGATATCATGTCTAAGAAAAAAATGATAGGATTAGTTCCCAAACTGTGCTACGAGTACAATCCTAATACAGTCCAAAACTGTGTTAAGGCAGAGAGTGATGATTGCCTTTAGTCCAGTGACTCTGCATATAGAAAAGCTGTGTAAGTTGTCTTCATAGAAACTACAAACAGGAAAAAGGAAATTGTATGGGTAGTTCTTGTTTCTGAGTAGGTTAATGGACAGACAATTGGAATTGCAGGACACAGGATTTGATGGATTACTATCGATGTGTGACTCTTGCAACCTCCTTAGTCCCAGAGGGTGAGCAAAGCTACGTGCTTTTTATACTCAGTATGCTCCTCTACTAAGTTACACTCTTATTTTCATGGTGGTCTACTTTCATCCATCTGTCAGATGAAGAAAGATTGATAGTCTTCTCTCCTCATTTTGGAGGACAGCAGCAAACTGAGGCAGACCATGTAGGAAGTGTGTAGATGACTTCAGAAATCTCCATGTAGGTTTAAGTATGAACAAACCAAAATCAAGTTCTGCAACCCTAATGACTGAAAAATCATTTGATGGGTGACACTGTACTAAGAATCATTATAAAGTGTCCATGCAGCCAGCAGACTTCCAACTTAAAATTGAGGCAAAAGAGTAATATTAAAGTGTTGTCACGGATAAGTGCATTCCTTTAATTTTGTTCTGTGCTGCTTTCTTTTCCTTCAAGTTTATTTTAGTTTAATTTTTCATCTTTCCTGAAAAACTCCAGGATTTTTGATTTACTGCCTTACTGTGGTATCACCAGATTGAAATTCTTCCTGTTTCAGAAAGATGAGCTGAACTTTTTTAGTTTGACAAGTAAGAAATCTGGGTAGATGTACTGCAGGTTGCTGTGCAGGTCTTCCAAACATCTTGCCCATGGAAGATGGACACTGATTTTGAACAAACAACTGAAAAAAAAACCCAACTAAACCCTTTATTCTCCCTCTAGCCCCAAAATGCTTAAAAGTGTGGAGGAGGGACAGTTGAGGGTACAGCACGCTGAAGCTAGTTCTTCAGAATAGTGAGCAAAATCCCTGTAATTATTTGTGGGATGATCACTTTGCAAGTGGCAGTGATCTTTGCAGTGGCAAGCAGCAGTGTGTTGTGCTGCATTTCCCAGGAGTCCCAAACAGACTGAGATCCCGTCTGGGGACGAGCTGTGGAATTGGTTCAGAGGAAGAAGAATCTTCGTATGCCCATAGTTTTTAAGTGGAGGCTTCAGGCCTTAGACTTGGTTGTTTATCCTGCTTACCTCACCCACCCTGTGGAAATAACCACACACAGATATATATGCTGGATTTCAGCAAGATGTAAAGAACCACTTGAAGGAATATTTGTTCTGGTGGTTAATCCAAAAGATCTGGGAGCTGACAGACTACAGGTAATCATCTTTTTGGTTTTGTTGCAGTGCTTTAGCAAGGGTTATAAGTACAAAGAAATTATTGGACTGAGTGCTTTCCTTTTTTTTTTCTTTCTGAGCAGCTGTAATATGTGGTGCATTAATTGAAATTTAATGTTTCTTCCTGTAGCTGATCGAGAATTCATAGAATCTAGGAGGAGAGCGCTGAAGCGTTTTATAAACCTGGTGGCTCGACATCCCCCTTTCTCAGAAGATGTGCTCTTGAAACTCTTTCTGTCGTTCAGTGGCTCAGTGAGTACTTGTTAGCAATAGTCTTGAGTTTGCTTATCTTCCTGTAACTGCTTCGCTGGGCACAGAGTTCAGAATTGCTTTTGACCTACACATGGTTGCTCCCTGTGATGAGGAGAATTTTCTCCCAATAGGTATTTCTACAGCTGGAAAGTGGAAGGCAATTTCACTCAATGCCAGGAGTACAGTTTTTGAAAATGATAACTGTTCTTAGGGGAATACGTATTATGCTTCTCCTTGAATTAAATCTAACCTGGATAAAGCTGTATCTGCTAAGTTGTGCCTTACTATTGCAATATATCTGAGACCTGTGTGAACTGCCTGTGCATTACTTAGTTCTTTCATGCTCATTTGATTCTGTATCTTTTCCAGGATGTACAGAATAAGCTAAGAGAGTTGGTCCAGGGAGTAGGAGATGAATTTATGACCTGCAGATTAGCTACCCAGGCTAAGGTATGTATATGAATTTCTTGCAACGTATTATTCTGGTTTAAATGGCCCTCTCCTCCAAGTGGACCAGTTATAGCATTTGTTGAGTGATGGAGACCTTAGGTACGAGAGGGTTCTTTCCAAAGTCTGAAGGACTCCTAAACTTGTAATTTTATCCAAAAAAATCAAATAAAGATTTGACTCTTAAGGGCCTGATATTTCTAGCTAAATGCTGGTTCATGAATATGATAAACAATGAGTCCTACTCAGAACACATTTCTCAATAATTACTTGTACTTGCATAACAAACAAATGCACATACTGAACAATTTAAAAGCTAATATCTAGATTGATGTCTTCCCCATGTGTTCATGCCCTCACTCTGTCTGTCGTCTTCTCCCTGTGGAAGAGTAATTTGGACTGTTATAGAGAAGTTAGTTATAAGGTCTCCATATATCTGTTTATGCCAGTGATTAGTGCTATGGCAAGTTTTAAATATACATTCACTGTGTTCATTGAGCAATTTTAAAGAAAGTAGTTGTTCAGGTTCCTGCAATGCTAGCAGAAGGTTTTGCAACTGGAGCTTAATTCAGGCTTTTACTAGTGATGCACAGGTCAAAAAGAGCTGAACTTTCAGTACATGCTTGACTTTGCCAAGCTGGCAGTTAATAGCTTCAGATCAGAACCTGTGAGCTTGAAACCTCACAAACCCCATTTTAACTGTATAGTAGAACTTCAGATTTTGCCAACTTTGTCTACACCCGGTATTTGAACCTCTTTCTGCCTCTGAAAATCAGGGGTATTTGTATGACATCTGACTTGGACACCTAAATTGTGAAGCTCATCTCTTCAGGGTTGTTATAGCGTGGTGTGAGAGAGTGAGTGCAAGAGGGAAACCTGTCTCTCTGACTATGTGGTGTGCCCACAATTAACGTATGTGAATGGGCCTCTGATTTGTCAACTGGTAATCTCTCTTGCACTTCTTCAGGACTTCCTTCCAGCTGACATACAGGCCCAGTTTGCTGCCAGCAGGGAGCTCATCAGAAATATTTATAATAGCTTTTATAAGCTTCGGGACCGTGCGGAGAGGATAGCTTCTCGAGCCATTGATAATGCCTCAGATCTTCTCATATTTGGAAAGGAGCTAAGGTAGGTTGGGAGGAAGAGGATTTGCTAATGTGAGTGTTTCTACTGTTGTTTCAGAACTCAAAACTTGTAAGGTTTACCTGCAGCTGGTCTCGTAAGAGTGGGTATTTCAATGCATGCTGCAGGTCATAATAAAATTCTTCCTACCAAAAGAAGAAAATGCATGCTTTCCACTAAGGTTGTATTCCATAGAGCAAGAGAAAAGAAAATATAAATACCTTGACATTCAGGTACTGGTTTTATGGTCTCTTCCCCCAGTATATATACAGCTCTGCATTTGTGATTGTGCAGTAATAGTTCAGCACTGTGAGCTATTTAGACACATTTGAAACTCTGAACTGCTCTCTACAAATAAGTGTATCTACTTAGTGGAATTTGTCTCCTAGATTTGAACACTACTTATCTCCTCCTAGTGCTTTGGGCTCGGATACTACACCTCTTCCTTCCTGGGCTGCTTTGAATAATAGCACATGGGGGACTCTGAAACAAGCCTTGAAGGGTCTGTCTGTTGAATTTGCACTGCTGGCAGATAAGGCTGTGCAGCAGGTGAGTTCTTTACTTTTTTTTTTTTTCCTTTTGTAAAATGAAGGAGGTGCATTGCTACCTTAAGTTTCATCTTGAATCATGAGCTCTGTGGACATAGGCACTTAAATCTTTAAGAGGAGATTGTAGTCCAAACTCACATCCTCAACCACCAACCTGCTTGTTCAAGCTTGAATGAAAAACTTGGACTATGTTTAAATGGGAAAAAATATAATGGGCAAGGGAAAGGAGCCTGCTTTCTTTTTTAATTTCAAATGGTTATTGGACAAGTTAAGTTGTACTACTAGACTGAGCTGCCCAAAAGTCCTGCATTCTGTCTTATTAATCTGCTACAGAGAATCCAGAAGAACTTAATTCTGAATCAAATTTTGACATTCATGTACTTAAACATTACCTGAGAGTCGTTCAGACAGAAGCATCATATTCCTGTGTAAGTGTGCAGTGTGATAATGACTGTTAGAATAATGTAAGAACATGACAGTCTGGGAAGGAAAAGTAATAGTTTTGTCTTCACTTCTCTTCATCTCATTGTGTTAAAATACTCCACATGCTTTTATAGATCAGTCAGACCAGGTCTTTTTCTCTAGAGTTTATGCTCCAGAGAGCCCTATTGATACAGGAAGAAAAGACAGTATTTAGTAAAATAAAAAAAACAAGTAGTGAAATTTGGCTTGGTGTCTCATCTCTGCCTTCTGGTGCATGAACTATTACGAGGAACATGCAGGTATTTATAGGTTTAATGGATTAGTTATTTTGTAAGAAGGGAAGATGAAAGATTGGAGGAATCTGCAAGAGCAAGAAATTCCAGGCAGAGAGAGCTGAAAGGACTGACAGACAGGACTGTGAAACTAACTCCTCTTGGTACAATGATCAGTCAATTGGAAAAGCTTTTCCTGCTCCAGTCAGATCTTTGTTCTGCATACTGAAGACTAAACACTCCAGTGCTATCTGAAAGATTTTTTTTTTTTTTGATGCAGTTGCGTAAGCGTTGATGTGCCCTGGAGAATACAGTGGAGGACCTGCATGGTGTAAGGATGTGAAGAACTGTGATGTTGGTTCTTGCCAGGCTTACATAAAATGTACTTTTTCCTTGTTTTGTAGGGTAAACAGGAAGAGAATGATGTGGTGGAGAAGCTGAACCTTTTCCTGGATTTACTCCAGTCCTATAAAGTGAGCTCTGCTGTTCTTCTGCCAATAAGAAAGTTGTTTAGAGCAAGCTTGTGCTCTTTAGAGGGTGTAACACCAACTGGATGGAAAACTGTCTGGGAGACGAGTTCAGAGGCGAACTGGGCATCTGGCAGAGAGAGGGGAGTGGCTGTTGGCCGTAGCTAGCTCTCTAGCCTTACTGATCAGCTCATCTTCTGATGAGAATTTGCCAAACAGCAAACCCTGCAAGGAATTTAAAAATGTGACTGCTTGAACTATGTGGATCAGCTAACTTTTTTCCAGATTTGGCTGCTTTTAAGTTGAAACAGTGAATTAGATGGCTATTGATTTGTTCATGGAGACATGAGTTCAGTTACAAATGAGAGAATTTTTGTTAATACTAATCTTCTGGTCAAAGGCACTTTTTTAGAAGCTACTGAAACTGTACGTGGCCGCCTGTCCTGACATTCCCAGGCCTGGACTGAAATAGAAGGACACTGGCAAACTCTTACCGCAGTTAATCGCCAGCACTTAATATTGAGAAGGGCACAAAAGATAAGAGGCCCGATAAGATCCAAAATGTTGGCAGAAGTGATGCTCCAGATTGCCTCTTAAGCTCACTGGTCGGAGGCCAAGCAGTTTTGTTTCTTGAATTCTTAGCTGCCAACATTTTTTTGACCCTCTTGAAAACAAAGAAACAAAAATCTGCAGCACAGAAGTTACATAAAGTGTAACCATGTGTTTGTGTTCCTGATGTACTTGGCTTACGTGCTTGCTGTCTCTTGGCTTCCACTAAGTACCTGTTTTTTCCTTTCCCCATAAAGGACCTGTGTGAAAGACATGAGAAGGGGGTATTGCACAAGCACCAGCGAGCATTGCATAAGTACAGCATGATGAAGAAGCAGATGATGAGTGCCACTGTGCAGAACAAAGAACCAGAATCAGTGGAGCAATTGGAGTCTCGTATTGTGGAGGTAGGGCAGATGCCTGGGAGAGCAAAGCGTGGTACTGGACTCCAATAATGGTGCCGCTATGTAGCTCAGTCGTATTTGCAGAAAGCCATTAGACTGAAAGGGTAACCTGTACTTCAGGTTAATTTGAGCTACCTTCTGTGCTACAAGGAACGCGTTTGTTTTCCTCAACACTTATTACTGGCTCTTTGGCAATATGTCGTTTGCAGAGCTGTGGAAAGCAACAGTCTGCATGATGGAAAGTGCAGTTGCTGTCCTATCAAATGGGTCCAGGAAGTGCCTTTTAAGGTTTTTGGTATGTGTTTGAATTGCTAGTATGGCGAGGAATGCTGTGTTCTGCTGCAAGTGAACCTCCTTGGCACCCTCTTCCTGGCAATGTATTTCACAGAGTTCCTCTTCTTTCAGCAAGAAAATGCTATCCTAACTATGGAGCTGCGGAATTACTTCTCTCTGTATTGCCTGCATCAGGAGACGCAGCTTATCCACATTTATCTGCCTCTCACATCTCACATTTTGGGGGCCTTTGTCAACTCCCAGATCCAGGGTCACAAAGAGGTGAGTTCTTCTGGACTGTATTCTTTTCCCCAAAATACGATGAGAATTTGGATGTACTTGTTTTCACCCGTGGGCCTTCCTCCTCTAATCATCTGTCCAGCTGGGCTCTTTCATAACTTCTTCAGAAGTCATCTAAGGTCTTTCCAATTTGAGGTGAGGATCAGGGCTGGCCTCTGACCCCTTTAAAAGACTATCTTCTTGCAGGAAGTTGCTGTGTTTTTCTCTTCTCTCATCTGGAGATGGCCTTACCCTACAGGTAGTTGAAGAAAACCCAACCATTAAATAACTAGCTATTCTGTAATGAATGATGTGTGTTTGCTAGATGAATGTCTTTTTTGTTGCGCTACACAGAAATTATGACAAGGAACAACTTCCTTGTTTTTGCTCTAAATCCAAGAGCTCCCTTTTGTTAACCCCTAAATACGACCTTCAGCATTCCCCACGTAGAGACTTTCTTGCATTTGTTACATTAGAAAAGTCTCTCCTCCTTCAGCTCCCTTCTTCCCTTCAGTGAAGGGATTTGACCAAGGTATGGGAAATCTCCCTTGCATGCGTGCTCAGTAAAATGCTCAGAGAGCTGCGTTATAGCTAAAAGGGACAATCTGGGTCCACTGGACTTCCCCAAAGTACTTCAGCAAATCTGCGTTGTGCTTTTGGGTACTCTCAAGCTCAAAACTGCTGCTAAAATACAGTGTGGTGAGATGATTACCTACCATGTTGTCATGTCTGTTTTCTCTCCCTTTCCATTCACAGATGAGTAAAGTTTGGAATGAATTGAAGCCGAAGTTGAGCTGCCTCTTTGTGGGATCTAGCAATATGCCAACTCCACCATTGTCACCTCCAGAGGGAAACTTCTTCTCCAATTAATGCTCTGAGCGTCTAGCATGGATCAAGAAGTGCAGTCAAGGAAGGGGTGGGACTTCTACCTCCAGATGTTAGAATGAATCCTCCAAACAGCTAATTTTTTTTTTTTTTTAATACCGCTGCTTTGAGCTGCTCTCTGATTTAGACAGACTGGATGTGGGGCAGAACATACGGATATAAAGACAGTCTCTTAATTTTGAAATGCTCTGGGGCAGAGCTGATGTTCATTATCCTGCAGACATTCTTCATGGGGTCAGGATGTGACTCGGTGCAGTGAGTGCTGCAGTGTTGTTGCTGGTGCCTCTGCGTCTTGTACTAGGAGTCCTCCAAAAATGTTTATCTGCACACGTGCTGACACATCTCTAAAGTGCTGAGATGAACAGGATATCTGAAGCACTTGCTTGTAGCAGAGATGGATTGCCTTTTAAGCTTGGGAGGGCCTGTGTTATGGACATACGTGCATAAGGAAAGCTGAAGGCCAACCCCCATCCCATTAGTAGGTGCCTGGATTTGATTTCTTACTGCTAGACCATAGTGCAAAATACGTGAATGAAGGGGCTGGATTTGCTAACCCAGCTGGGTCGGGGTCAGTGCTGCTGTGTGACAGTGATTTTCCCAGTGAGGCTGGGCAGACTGTATTGTCAGTGTGTTTCAGTTCACAGTTGTAGGGCAGCCTGGGGACTTGCTCATATTTTTCTGTTTGGGGCCAAAGATGACTGGGTTCAGGAACTCAGAGGAGTTTGCCTGGCATAAATGAGAAAATAATCGAATAAAACACTCCTTAATTGTAAACCACTCTTACTATACAAGCAGAACAGCTACAAGGTAGCTTGTTTATTTTCTTCTGGAGGTTCTGTCATCCATCTGTTGAGTAGCTGTTTAGGACTATTGGAGAGCTGCTGACCCAAAGGCTGATGTTTTCTTTGGGCTAATATCAGATGAAGTATCCTATTACACAAGCAGGCTGGGACAGAGTGCTGATAAAACTCATTAGCAAAAAATCAGTATTTATCAGGATGTTACTGTCATTCTTTTTTCTGGCTCTGGGTAGCATTGGATTGTGTTTGTGAAGGAGAGAAGACAATTAAGTGTCAGTTCTTTATCTCTCCAAAAATAGCATGGTCCTTGGTAATGGGGTTTTCAAATGATGTGTGTTTGTGATAAAGGGACTAAACATTCTCATGTTTCACTTTGTATCTCTGGTGACTTTCCCTCATGAGGTGAAGGGTAGGGGGAAGAGAACTTGCATGTCCTGTTACCTTAGGGGAAATTGTGCATATCCTCCAGAGAAACTGATAAGTGAAGAAACTGCGAATGTATGCAGCAAAACTCTATGTGAACAGGACTTCCCTGAACCAGACTTCTTTGGAGCCAAAATAGCTGCCAAAGGGGAATTTGAGACTTGGCTTCTTAGTATTTTCTTTGAGTGGGTAAAAAGGAAGCACATTAACAGGGATGAGCGCTCGCTGTCAAACTGGAACCATTACAGTATTTTCCCACTGGGGAACTTCCCCATTAGCAGGAAATATATTTAAATCCTCCAATCACAAAAGCTTTTTTCTTTTTCTTTTTTCTCTTATTTTAATTTAAAAAATTCAACAAAACATGAAGCTCTTCCTAGCCCAGGTGGAAATTATGGGTTAGGAGCAAGATAAGTTACTCGCCCAGTTTCATGAGACTGGCATAACCATTACACACACCCCTGAAAATGCGGTGAAATGCACTTACGTGGGTGAATTTCTTGCGTGCTGGTCCTTAAGGAGTGTGTAGGGAGTCTATTTAACAACCTTGCTCAGAATGCACTATTAAGAGCTTTTTATAGCAATTCAAATGTTAACTCTTTTCTGAGTCTTTCCTCCTGTGTATTGGCCTTGTCAAGTGAGACAGATTAACTGCAAATGGCTGTGGCAGATTTGATTCTCTCCTGAAGATTTCTAAAGTGATGCAGAAGAGACTCTGCTCACAGGCCAGAGCAAACTGGCTGGGGAGGGAAATGTTTCTACAGTACAGTAACAAAGATATCTCAAGAAGGGCACAAAAGGTTTTTCTGCTTGACCTTCTCTTGATTAGGAAGATAGTTTGTGGTTGAAGTGTGGAAGTGTGTTTCCATATTTTTAAATGCTCTTCACTCCTAGCATCTTTAGAAGGTGCTAGCTGGTTATGACCTGTCATTAGTCTTAGTACCCATCCTCCCTCATTAGCCTTGTTTGCCTGATGTAGTGAACAGTCAAACTGAGAAAATCCTGTATGTTTTGGGGCAAGATCTGATGTCTACATGATGGATCTTCTATGTAACTTGTCTGGCTGGGGTAGGTGACTGGGCTATGTTCTGTAGGAGCACTTGCAAAGTATTAGCCTGAATGGAACTTTGCACTTCTCACATTTAGGAAAAAGTTACAATTTTGGACTTTATTTAAAAACAAAAACCAAAACATCAAAACCACATTTGGGCTTTAGACTAACTCTTCTTTCCTGTTCTCCTTCAAAGCAAGAATTCTACAGTCCAAATGCAGAGACTGTAATAATGATAAAGACAGACCACGTGACCTATAAAGAAACTGGAATTATGTTTTGAGAAAACACCCATTCCTCCATTGTCAGCCCTTGCCTCTTTGAGGAGAGCAGTTTTGGGGGTGGGGTTTTCCTGTTTTGATTTTACTCTGTTCACCTAGTATTTTGAGAACGGAGGCCTAGTATTCTCAAAGCTGATACAGCTAATGGCACTTTCAGAGTTCATTTCATACTGCACTGTCAAGCTTCTGTCTCATTCCTAAAGACATGCATACACTATTTCATACAACCCTTAGTTTGCAAACCTTATTTTTGGGAGACTGGTCAGTGTGCAAATAGCACTATTATGTTTACCTCAATATGTGAGGGATTTCCTTACTGTATTTGTTCTGTTTAGTTTTAGTATCTACCAAACTCGGAGAGCAGCATTAAGTACATCTGGAGGAATGCAGCAGGGCATCAGTTGTCTGGCTACCCTAGTCAATGTAGGGGAAACAGTTCTAGTTACCTCTGTGCTATCGCCTTCTGCAGCAAACAGCCTAGCTATAAGCAAGGGTGAGAACAAGACTTAATGAAGTTGGTTCCATTGCTGGTAGCTGGGTAGATTGTGATAAACACTAAGCAAACCAGAAGACTGATTGAAGCGTGCATGCTGCCCATCCAAGAACTGATGCTCCTGTAAGATATAGTGCCAAAGAGTTAATGTGCCTTCTTGAATGGAAGCTTTCTGTGTATTGCTTGAGCTCATGGGGACTTTCATGTGTTCAAAACAGTAATGATAAAAAAGGCCTCCAATCTCTCTGTCAGTGTCTCTCTCAAAATCTGTTGTGGAGGTACCAGAGTAGTAAGCAGCTGAGAACCTGAGACTTTGCCTGAAAAATGTTTTATCAAAAGGGCTATATGTTTTTGTCACTCCTGGTCTTCTCCGCTTCAAGCTGTGAAGTGGCTTCAGGCTTTTTGACTAGTATCATGTGTCGAAAGGCTTTCCAAACTATATTTACAATACAACCATAATCTTTGATCCTTCTTTCCCTCTCTTTCCATCTTCCTTGCAAGTTGTTCTTCCTAAGTGGTAACATGTTTTCAACAGTGCCTTGCTGCATTCCAGTGCTTTTACTCTTCGACTTTGATCATTGCAAGAGTGTAATTCCTGGAATTTGTAACAGCCTAATTTATAATCTTCAGTTTGTGCTGTTTCCTAAAAGACAAAGATCACCAGCTGGGGACAGAACTTATTAAAACATGTCAGTCTCCACAACTGCAGCAGGAGCAATAACGTCACTACTCTTTGACATGAGCTAAAAGTCCGTGCTGGTGAAAGCATCTTTATAAAAGGATTGAACTGACTGCAGAAGAGGGGATAGGAAATAGAAGTGCAGGCCTGAGCCACACTTGTTCTTTTCCTACCTAAACTCCTGGAGAAACAGAAAGTAATTTGCTTGCTCTCACCATGCAATTTACAGTTTCCACCAGGAAATAATCAAGATAACTTAACAGGTATCACTCCCTTTCCTACCACGCAGTAAGGTCTTACATCCTCTTACAAGCTACCTCTTCCCTTGTGCTTATTTTCTCTCCTCTACTTGCCTCAAGTCATTCTCTTCATTAGAACAGCCAGAAACCCTTACTGCTATGTCAGAAGCGGAGGTAAGTATTAAAAACTCTCAGTGTGCAGCACAAAAGGAAAAGGAAGAGTCTAAGGTGTTAACTCTTATCCTCCAAGTCTGAGCTGTAGCTTACTGAGTATATGAAGAAGGGCATTTTTGAGTGGTATAAATTATTCAGAACTGCTGGAGGGAGACAAGAAGAAACAATCTTGTTCAGAGGGTGTGAATTTGGCCTGCCTGGAATATCCTGTACCTTTGCTTTGCTCAAATAGCCTTATGTATGAAGCACTTTATCCAAATGCAGGAATTAAAGAACTATTGCTACAGCTGGTAGACTGGAAATGTTTACAGATCCTATATTACATTCCAAGATTCTATCTGTAAGTGTTATGTGTTTGTAAAAGTGTTTCAAAAAAAAAAAAAACTAAACCCAAAAAAGTTGTAAGAAGTTACATATGTGATGTGTTATTTCTAGCAGAGTTTGATTAAGCTTTTGCTGCCCAGCATGCTGAGTTGGGCTGACCTGAATGCTGAACAGGTCACCTGCTACCTTCATGTGGCAAAGCCTGCAGCCATAGGTGACCACACTTTGCAACATGGACTTGCTGAAAGTTGATTTTGTTCAGCATATTTTTTTACCTGAAATGTTCAGAACAATTCAAGTTCATGGTAGGAGCTGCGAGAGTGAAAGCAGGGCTCGAACATGGCCATACATCTACCTCTGACTTTTGTTTTCTTAACTCCTATAACCTTACGCTACCTTCAGGATTCTCCAGCTTTCACAGCACTGGTCAAGCCTCACCTTGTCCCAGGAAGTAATGCTGAATAGGGAACTATATAGAAACTGGCATAGAGAAGATAATTGATTCTGCTGCATCACAGTCCACTCAATGTTTCTGTGAAAGGAAGCTAACTCCTGTAAAGGCCCTTAAACAGTCTAGAAGGTAGCCAGCTGTTTACAACAGAACAACACATGCTTTTACTAAAAAATATTTTTAATCTTCTAAAAAACATTTCCAGCCATGATGGAAAAGCCTAAAAAACTAGCCATCTATGAAGAAAAGGGTTAACACCAAGTTCTTAATAGTTGTGATCATGTAACCACTAAAGTATACCACAGCCAGGGACTTCACAGCATGGAAAATCTCATTACTTTTATTTCTGCTCTAAGAAACCCCCTTATTTTCCTTACTTCCCAGTGACCTGGCAAATAAGTCTTCTTTGCTGGAGAGTTGAGAAAGGAGACCCTTATAAATAGTACTCATGGTGTTCTAATCCAACGTGGGCAGCAGCACGTGGGTTGAATGCTTCTGTTTTCTTAAACTTCCTCCACTTCTTTCAGGCTGTGCTCCAGGATAGTGTCTTGTCCCTGGAACTTAAAATAGCCACGAAACAACTTTTTCTGAAGCAGCAGGGGAAACCAATAGATATCATCTGCCCACATGTGATTGAATGGCACCTCATCCAGCTGAAACCACTGTGGACGCATTTCTGGTGGGAGAAAACAAAAGAACTTTGTGTGAGACTCTCTTGGTTTTTTTGCTGCCTAGACTTTGAATATCTGTCAACAAGCAGCTTCTCTCTACAGCCCAGCTGCCTCCTTTCTCAAAAGGATTTTGGCATGAATAGTTCTGCATTTCTTAAGAGCAATACTGTCTCAGAAAAGAATGAACATCATTCCTTCCCCTCCACTAGCTACCTACCATCACTTTCTGTTGGCTCTCCATGAAAATGATCTGCCCGGAAAATGTGAACTTCCATGAGTTCAGAGTTGCCTACAAATTCAAATGTGATCTGACCCATCTTCTGCAAGGTGTCCACAGTCAGTCCACTCTCCTCCAGGAGCTCCCTGCACAAGAAATAGACTTCCTCACATGAGAGCAAGCAGTGGGAGAACAAAAAAGCAGTCATTAGCTTTACTCGCACATTCAAAACAATTCCAGTGAACCAAAGGTGAAAGCTGCACCCGTACAGCAGAGCAGGGCACAGCCTGCAGAACAAAGCGGGGTTCTGGCTTGCACCACAGTATTAGCCTACTGACACCACAGCGGAGCCACGTCAGACTGGCTCATATGTTACTTCAGGCTCTCAGAGGCTGGTAAGAAAATAGTCTATGTTGGAAGGGAAAGATTAAAGAAAATAAATTGTTTCATAAAATTCAGTAAAATTCACACTCCTTGCACATAATGATCTTTTCTGAGATTAGAAGTGTGCTGACACTCATGACTGTAGCTGGATGTGGCTTAAGAACTCTGAGATACACTTCATTTAGAGAGGCAAAAGGCTTTGCCAACTTCAAGCTGAAGCTTTTAGAATTGTGGGGAAGCAGGTAATAAATACTAGAACATCTTATATGCTACAAAATCAGCTACTTCTGAGGCTCCCTGAAGCTTATTTAGATAACACTACACACTAACTAATGTGATTTGCACACAGAATGTTAGGAATACCGTCTCCCATTCAAATGCTGTATAAAAAACACAAAGCAATTGTGTAAACTTTCCATTTCTGCTCCTTGGAAGTACATTTTGCATAACGAGAGGCTAGAAGGCAAGACTTTTAAGAGCACTTTGAGAGACTTGCCAGACAGCTCTTTTCCATGCATCACCATGCACGGCTACTTGAAGCACATTCAATTACTTGCTGTTTGTGCTATGCACTTAGGGCTATTTTTATTTTTACCTGCCTCTAACAATCAGCACAGCTTGAAGTTAGTCATGGTTTTTCTAATGTACAAAAATAAGGAATACTTTGAAACAGTGTATCTTCAGTTAAGGTTAATAATTAATGTAGTTGCATATTTGGCAGTAACTTAACAATTTTAAAATGTAATGGAAATGATCTTTAAGGCTCCAGCTTTCTTTGGCATCGATTTTGTGGATCCCATCCTTCAAAATTATGTTCCAACTTAATGTCTTAGCTAATTTTAGTTTATCTTCCTGTGAAACTGTGTCTAAATAGAGGCAGTTTTCCAGCAACAAAGCTAAAAATCTCATTTTACAGGCTGATAATTGAACAACAAAGCACAACACTCCTATAGTTCTCCAAGCAATTTATGTGTCAGCTGTTTGGCTCTGTATATAGTAAGTGGAAACATTACAGGTAGCAAACTAGAAATAATGCACTAGCTAAATGCTCCCCTTACAAGACGTGCCATTGAGGAGCCGTGGGTGTCCAGGCGCTCACGGGAATGCCCAGTGGAGGATAGAAATCTTACTGATTCAGGAAACTTTTGTTCGTGTTTCAGCTTAATATTTAACTATCTGTGCTGTGAGGACACTTCACACCTTATGCCACTGCAAGCCCAACTGAGACAGTGCAACACGGAGCCGCAGCCTAATACCTCGACTCCGCATACAGAGCAGCGGTGGTGCCAGTGAAGTTTGGACCGTGTGACGCTTCCTGGAGGAGAGCTGCACGCCGAGGCAGCACTCCGAAGGTGGTGTTCCCGCCGGGAAGGTGGGCTGCGTGCCTCGCTGGCCCCGGGGACTGCGTCCTGCTCAGCTGACCTCGGCAGGAGTCGGTCGTGTCGTTCTGCAGTGAACTCCTACCAGCTACGTCGAAGGGGCTGAGGATTGGGCTGTTCCACAGTCCACAGCAGCGGGCGCTGGCTGTGCTGTGGCATGTTGCACTGAGATCGCTGAAACTTTTATCACTTGACATCTTGTACGGACTAAAGCTCAGGTTTCTAACTCCAGGCTAGCACAGATAAACACACTAGGAAATCAAATGCTAAATTAAATAATTAGATTTACACCACAGTCAGTGGCAATGTAAGCCTAGCAAATGAAGGCCTGATTTAAGTAACAAAACTGATCTCCCTCCTCTCTGAGATGATAAATTACACAAAAAGCCATGATGTAAGCATCAGGTACGTTAATGCTGTGCACTGCTGGGTGCACATCTGCATAGAGGACCGTGCTGTCCCCTGGATTAGCTCACCACAGAACCCAGGCAGTTGCACTGGCACAGCTGAGGAGACGGTTCAGGGCAAAAGCTGTTAGGTAGCTGTCGAGCACACCAACGTTGAACTTCCTGCAGGTGTGAGGGCAATTTTGGGCACATATCAGAAAGTGAGAAGGTGGCAAAGCATGGCTTTGTATCAGCAACATTCATGTAAAGAATGAGGTACCGGATTTTTAGTAAAATTTAAACAGTAAGCAGTGCAATGGCATAAGCTGTTGTTCTGCTATATAGCCAAAATTAAACTCTGCAGCTTTCTGAACAGTGCAAGAACCTCTGCCCACCACTAGCAAACTAAGCCTCAATTTAGATCAGAGTCTGAGAGATGGGAGGGAGGATACTCGGTAACTTCCAGTTACTCATAGACTGGACAATAGTTAAAGATTTGCAGATGACAGGCAACAAGGAGCAATCCCATTTCTTTGTACATGTGGAAGATCCCTCATCTCCAGTGGAGCAAGTGATTTTCGCTGTTCAGAGACGGCTCATGACTGCACTGGCGGGTCACACGCTGGTTATGAGGGTGTTATCCATCAGCCAAGCCACGGTAACGCCACCTGCAGCCCACCACAAATGGCCCAACACCTCCACAGCCCAACCTGTGCCCCAATACCTGCCTCTCCCCAGGGCGCCGACGGAGCCGGGCCAGGCCTCACCTGCGAGCAGCCTCCTCGATGCTCTCCCCCGGCTGCACCTTCCCCCCGAAGCCGTTCCAGAGCCCAGCTCCAAACCCGCGTTTCTTCATGCCCAGGAGGACGCGGGGCGGCTGCACCACCAGGACGAGGGTGAAGAGCCTGGATGTGCACATGGCTCCTGGGCGAGAGGCAAGGAGGGCACGCTGCGCCAAGGGCTCCCGGCACCCCTCAGAGGGGAGGCCAGGCTGCTCCGCCGGCCTGGGGGGGAGCTGACAAAACCTGACTCGCTGCTCTGGCCTAGGCGGCCCTGAAGCCCCCCCACTGCAGACTCAGCCCCTCGGACACCCCCCAAATGCCTGGCCCCACTACCCCTAGCCCAAACCCTTGGTCCCCCAGTGCCTCTCCCAGTGCCTACTTCTCTAGCACTCCCCACTGACCCTTGCTCCCCTGACCCCCCAGCACTCCCTCCCTCCCCAATCCTCTGTCCCCCCCAGCACTCCCTCCCCAAATCCTCGGTCCCCGAGCAGCCTCTTCCCAAATCCTTGACACCCCAACGCCAGGCTCCCCCGTCCCTCTCCCCCGAGCACCTCTGCCCCAAACGCCCGACTTTCCCGCCCACCGCTGCGTCGGCCCGGTCCGGCCCGGCTCTTCCTGCCCTGACTCGGCGGGGGGGCGGTGGTGGGGTGTCCTCGGTGCGGTTGGGGTTCGTCCCGACGCCTTAAGTTTTCGTCAGGAACGGAGAGCGGGCGTTTGGGGTTTGTCGGCTCTGGAGGTGCCTGAGCGGGGGCTGGTTACCCGGAAAGCGGAGGTAGCAGTGCCCGTGGCTGGTGGCGTGTTCTACCCGCTGAGCTTAAGGAGCCTCCAGGAGCTGGGGCATCCCTCTTCCTCCGAGGGGCTGGCGTGTCCCCGGCCTTCCCACTCATGGAGGCCGCCGGCCCCTCTGGGGCAGCCCTGGGCCTCGCTGGGGCCACTCGGCCATCTCTTGCTCCCGCTGGCCTTCAACGCAAGTGCCAGAGCAGAAGCGAAGAGCAGTCTCGGAGCAGGGCCCTCTCTCCTGCCTTCGCTCAGGGGGTAACCTGTGAGGCCTCCATCCTAAATACGTCCCTTTTTGTTGAGATTGGACCAGATAACCAGAGGTGTCAAAGAATCTCACATTTGGAGGCTTTTTTTGAGCCTGGTGATAAATGGTTGGAGCTGTAGTTGAGGTTAGAATTAATTGCTATAGAGACTTCTGAAATATATAGTGATTATGCACTAATTGATTAACTTACCTGTCTTCCCGGGCAGCTGTCGGCATTTGGTGAACAAAAGTCTCCACACCACAGCGTGTCTGAAGAAAACTGGAACTGAGCACTGGTGGTTGGAGCGGCATTTGAAGGATCCCTTTGTCAAGGCAACGAAGCGGCAGCATTACCGCTGCCGAAGTGCCTTCAAATTACTGGAAATTGATGACAAGCTCCACATCCTTCGTCCAGGGCTTTCTGTTCTTGATTGTGGAGCTGCACCTGGTGCTTGGAGCCAGGTTGCTGTAGAGAGGGTCAACGCCTCAGGTACTGGTAAGTGCACGTCTTTGGCAGGCAAGATGTGGACGATACTCATCTTGAAGCATGTGAGAAAACTCAGCTGTGATGGTGTCGGTGTGGGGAAGGGACATGGGTACAGGCAAACGCCAGAGTCACTGGTGGAAGTGTGAAGGTGTGTGCCTACGTGGCAGGGAAAATCTTCTTATGGTCCAGAGAAATCATATTTGTGAAATAAAAACTTACGATGAGGTGCTATGTAGGGGTAACAAAGTGTTCTGATTAACTGTGTCATGGGGAGGATCCCTTCATCCGGTTCTGAAATTCGTGTAGCCTCCAGCAGGTAACTTGGCTTTTCTGTATTGTTATTTCCTTTCTTGAAAAAAGGTGGTAACCACCATGTACAGTTTATGTGTTTTAAGCCATTAATATTTACAAGATAAGGTGTTATCATCTGTACTATTGTCCAGGATTTCTGGACTGTCAACCTTGAAAGAACAGGAGAAAACCAAGAAAAATACCTCTTGCTTATCCAAAGTAACTGAGTTTTCATGTCTTGAATGGATTAGCTTATAGCAAACCATTCATCCCGATGCACGCAGCAAACTTTCTAAGGACAAGACGACCAGACATGGCAGGTGATACGTTTTTGTTTATTGACTAGCAATGGAGCTCACATATACACAAGTTGTTTGCAGCCATTATGAGTGTTCAGTATGTCATTCATTCTTATAATCTAGATCCCGCTGTCCCCACCGGCTTCGTCCTTGGCGTTGACCTCCTGCGGATCTCTCCTCTGGAAGGAGCAGTCTTCCTGTCGGAGGCTGACATTGCAGACCCACGCACGCTGAGGATGATTCAGAGTCTGCTTCCTGCAGAGAAGGTGGATGTTATCTTGAGCGACGTGGCACCTAATGCGACAGGCATTAAAGAACTGGATCATCAGAAGCTGATCAATCTATGTTTAGGCCTTCTGAATCTGTCACAAAGTATTTTAAAGCCAAAAGGAACAATGCTCTGTAAATTCTGGGATGGACATGAGTCCCGTCTTCTGCAAAACAGACTGAAGGAGCAGTTCCAAGACGTGAGAACTATAAAGCCTCAGGCCAGCCGGAAAGAGTCTGCTGAATCTTACTATTTGGCAAGACTGTATAAAGGGAAATGAAAACTGAGAACCACAGATATTCAAACAGTTGATTGATTGGAAATCTGAATTTTGCGTGTGTTTTAAGAAAAATCCCACCATTAAGACCCTGGGTAAATCTACCACAATTCTTACGAAGTACATCATGCTTTTCAAATACAAAAATAAACCAGGGTGGTGTCCTACTGAGTTTATCCATTAATTATACAAGCAGAGACATCCAATCTAACTTCTCACCTGTAGAGAAAACAGCTGGGAATGGAGAAGAGTAATCTGAAAGGCAACCTCTGGGGCTGGAGTAGTGGAAATGAAAATAAAACAGTGATTATATGAGTTTGTAATGTGTGCTTGAAAATCATTGCACTATTAATATTGTCATAGATGAGACTAACCATAAAGGCGGTTGTCGGAATGAGAGGGAACAGCAAGGGGAGTTTGAGCCAATTTATTGCCTCTTCATCTTTCTTAAATGCTGGTGCAGTTTATTAGCACGTGTAAAAATAGATAACGTTTTCGTGCATGTCAGAACCTGCATCGTCACATAGATCTGTAACGCAGCCGCTCGGGGTACACGACTGACTCCAGAATATTTAGCCTGATGGCTCTGCTGCGTTTTCTAAAGACACGGGTTATATTTAGAAATTGCTACTTCATTGTACTCATAAATCCAGTAAATGACAGTTGGGCAGGGTCATCGCTACTGAGAAGATAATTTCCCCTATGTTTGCAGTAATGTTTTATGTTTGACCAATGATGTTTCTTAGGTGAAATGACAAGATGTTCCTTGGAGCCCAGACAGGGAGAATTACTGATTAAATTGCTAGAATTCTGTTTGCAAAAATAAATTTAGCCGCTGCCTTATCTGGAAGTGACAACTTTTACATTAAATAGCACTTTTATCAGGCCGACTATGGCATGAGTTATAAGAGGGGCTGGTAGCACTGTCTGTTTTTAAGGCTTCTGCATCTTTCTCCTCATAAACCTCTCATTTGGAATTGCTTAGAGGTTTACCAAATTATAACTGCTTTGAAACCTCCTGATCTGGATCTCCATACTTGGATGTTGCTGTGTATATGTGTGGGAAGGAAAAAAATGATGCCAGTCCGCTCCGTCAGAAACTTTATTACCGGTGATTGGCAGCGGGGTCTGGAGCGACCAGAGCGCTGGCGAAGCGGGTGCTTTCCCTGCTGCTCCTCCGGCTGCAGCTGCGGAGGGGCAGGACGGCTCTGCCCGAGCAGGAGCGTCGCGGCTCGGTCCCTGGGACGGAGCGGGGGACAGAGGGGTTTTGGGGGGGCGGGTTGCGGAGGGGCGG
>VZTQ01006345.1:0-50651 GCA_013400755.1 Pelecanoides urinatrix | reverse complement strand
ATGGTCACTGCAGCCAAAGCTGCAGACTTTTTCTTCCTTGTTTGTGTGTATCAGGTCTAGCAGAGCACCTTTCCAGGTTGGCTCCTCAATCACCTGTGTCAGGAAACTTGTTAATGTACTCCCAACTTTTCACTTACCAAATACACGTAGGCGTGTTAGCATCTTGCTCTTTGTCATCATTTTGGTAGTCATTTTGCAACAGTAATAGGAGTAGAGTTCTGTCTTTCTGCTCTAGCATGAAAATTATTTAAAGACTGTGCATTAAATATGGAGAGTAGTAACTTTTAGTGAGTCTTAGACTTGTGAATCTTCTAAAAATCCAGGTAAAGTGGATAATATTCTCATGTGTTTACTCACCACGTAATTCTAAAGGAGACTCAGTCTCTTTCCAGACGCACAACAGATTGACTGCTAAATTTGTCCTCCTCTCAAGCCTGTGTTGTGGCCACTTGGCTGCATTTTTTTAAATTGCTTAAATACTTAATGTTTGTACTCTCTTCAGTATAAAGATCTCATGCAGACCAAGGAGCATGTTTTTTCAGCCTGTCCTACAATGCCATGCTGTACTTTCTGTACACTAAGGACTTCCCTTAATGCTACAATGTAAACAATATAGCATTCAACTCTTACTTACATTTGGAAATTTTGGATAAAATCTTAGTCTGTATTTCCTGTTGTTAAGTTATGCTTTTCCTTTTTGCATCAGTGTTGGATGCTAGTGTTATGGCTTATACTGCAGAGTCTTTTGCAATGCATCACCTGATTTTCTTCTTCATTTCAGGGTCACAGTACCCAGTTTTCCACTGTGTCAACAGAATCACTCACGAGGAGGTATCTGAGAGTTACTGTGACAGCAGCACCAAACCCATTCCAGAAGAGGAGGCCTGCAACCTCTTCCCATGTCCAGCTTTGTAAGATACTACAATTTAAGTCAAGTGAAATAAGCCAATGTCATTGAGGTTTTGCATGTGAAAGAGGCTATTCTAAGTAGGAAACTAGTTTGAACTTCTAAGTACTGTGCACTTGTGTCATAAAGTGTAGTGGATGTTTTTTCCTTAGTTGTTGGTGGCCCTCCCCTTCACAGGGAGCAATAGCATTCAGAGAAGACAAAAGGGAAGTTGGCAACAAGTGAGTGTAGTTATTTCTCACAATTTGTGTGATTGTTCAGGCATGCATGCTATACATCATCTCTCTATGTGTACATTTTTTCAAGTGACAGACTTCTGCATATACCTGTCTAAAGAAGAGGCTCTGTAGGTTATATCACTCCACAGTGGATCAGTGTGCTGTAATGCCCACCCATTCATTCCATGGTGCCATATTTAAAGATGAGATTAGGCCACTAGTGCTCACAACAGCCCCCTCGTAAACATCACCTCTCTTTCCTGGAATTCAGTAGTTCTTCAACTCTTAAAACTGGTTTCTGAAGTGGTAGTCCTTGTTTCCAGCACACTAATACAACCAGCTTAGGTGTCATTTCCTTCTGAAAAGACACTTGCCATCAGGAGACTGTGACTTACAATTGGCTAAGCAACTTCTTTTAAATAGTCAAAAAAAAGAAAGGTCAGTTAATCCAGGGTGTATACCAAGAAGAGAAAAGGATTAAACCCAATTGCCGTTATAGCAGCTTTATTTCAGTTCGGCAGCTGTATTTTCCATCTCTCATGTGGTTACATTCTTCAGTTCTTTTCTGAGCAGCAAGTGGCCACTCCTTATCCCACAGAAGTTTCTAATGGTGTAAGTGCTGTTACAGTGTTAGAGATGCCTGACAAGCAATTTCCTAGTGCATATTAGATACTCAGGAACTTCTGAAGCCGTTTACTTGGAGACATCTTTTCTCACCCAGCATTTTTCTCACCTTTTTCTAACAACTCATTAATTCAGCTTCATTTGTTTACACAGGATAATATTAAGAATATAAACAAAGATATGTAAATATTTAATAAAAAGAATACAGAGATTTTGCTTGCTCTCCACAAGAGTTCTGAAATAAAATGTGTGAACAGTTCAGATACTTCCCTTATTTATGTATGTCTTCATGCTTGAAATGAAAACTGAAAGGGAAAATGACATGTTTATACAAAAGTGATTAAATAAATCACTAAATTAAATAAAGTGAAATCTTGGAATAAGAAGAATATATGTAGAGGTTTTTTTCATCTCTAAACTTAAATGTATTTATTCATTGCTTATAATTTGCTACTTCAGTTTTACTGATGAATGAATGCCAGCATGCATTACGTGATTTTTGTGGTATTTGTCCTTTTTTAGAGCCTGCTGCAGATAAATTTTATGCAACACATCTTAACTTTTTGGAAGTGTCACTAGAGCAATAATATGTATTACAGATAGATTCTTTAAAAAAACAAACAGCTATTAGTGGCTTAATTAATATTTGTAATATGTCTTGAAACCATGAATGGTGCAATCTGTATGTGTGCTTATTATTATCAACCACTACAAGTAGCTTGTTTACAAGTATATAAAGTTGTCTTCATAAAGGATTAAGTTATGCATGCAGAGGCTTAAGTGTTATTTATAAGATTCTGTACCAGCATCAGACTCATGTCATTCGAGTTCTGTTAAGATTAGTATTAGAGAAATCTTTACTGAAAAAATACGTCCTCTTTTTTTTTTTTTTTTCCTTCTTTAGCTGGGATATAGGGGAGTGGTCTGAGTGCAGCAAAACATGTGGCCTTGGTATGCAGCATCGACAGATCTTATGCCGGCAAATGTACGCCAATCGTACCTTGACAGTTCAGCAATACCGCTGTCATCACCTGGAGAAACCAGAGACAACCAGCACTTGCCAGCTGAAGATCTGCAGTGAATGGCAGATTAGGACAGAGTGGACTTCAGTAAGTATGATTGATTAATGTGGGGCATAAAACCTCAGAAAACAATAAGAGTTTTCTTCCAGGTATCACTAATCAAACATGGAATTTGTTTTTGTTTGAAACAAGGAAGTGGAATGTGAAAAGCCTTGGAAGTATGTGAATCTTAGTTCAAGAAAATGCTACTCAATTATGACCATTACAGTTTACTGTTCATTCAGAAACTTTCAACCAGAAACAAGCTGAAAAAGAGCAATTGAATAGTACAAAACACGCAGATGTGTGTGTACAGAAGTACACAAGCTTTCTGAGCAATGATTTTTTTAAAATAGTATATGAAGTGGAGTTGGGAGAGTCCTGATAGGTTTGCCTCTGGTGGCAAACTTATTGCTCCTTCTTATAGCATGCCGGGTTTAGTTCCAGGAGTTATTTAACCTTATGTATGTATTAAGGATAGAGTCAGTAGTTGCTGTTACTGTAGTTGGTTTCAGGCTATGCCAAGACTTTCTGGTAAATGTGAACGGTACAGTTTTGAACTCTTAATTTCTGTGTTGCTTACAAAAGGTTTGGCCAACCTGACAACCATCCTAGATACTTTCACGGTCATTGTGTAAAAGAGAAAATATCCTGGTGTTTTAGGTGTAGTGATAAACAAATCCTTTTCAGTTAGCCATGAAACAAAGCAAAAAAATTTTAGACTTGCTGAATTATGTGGGTGGATAGACCATGAAAAAATTCCAGCTTAAACCCTGAACCTAAACCTTCTTTTTCCTTACTGAAGTGCTTCCTTGCTCCTAATTCCCCCAGCCTGTGCTGGAATGCATGTCGCAGCACGTAGCGTGTTGTGCATGGACTGGCTGCACTGGCAGTAGCAGCGCAGCTTTCCATCCACACAGTCACAGTAGGCTGAAGAGTCATGCAGCAGACTGTGTGTGGCTTTAGAGTGGGTCTTCCCCCACAGTAAAGCCTATGTGAGTTAACTCCCTCAGTTGCTGCATTTCTGAGGCTGATGGTGGAATTGTTACCTTCCTAGTAATGAAGTATCTGTGATATGTTGATATATTCCTGATAAAAAAATCAGAAATACCTAGGCAGACAAATGTAAAGATATGTTGGTTGGTTAATTTATTATTCATGATGAATTAAAAACCATCTGGAGTTAAGGGACAGTAAGATTGATATTAAAGGTAAAGTTTTGATTATTTTATTGTGTTGATGATGAGAAAGGGGAGCTGGTTTTGTGTGTTGTTGCATTTTGAGAAGTATTTCAGTGTACAGAGCCTTTAGAGGGTTACTGCATGTGGTGAATCAAGCTAAACAAATGCTTTAGAAATTGTAGCTGGTTGAATATCAGCGTAATTCCAATAAAATTGTCTGATTAATTTCCCCTCGGAAGTAAAATTAAAGTTCTTGGCATGAGGAAGATCCATCATAAAGAAAGGAGCAATTGAGTTTGCAAACTGGTTTCAGTAGAACATTTATTTGTGTTTGTGCTTACTGAAGTATAGTTAGGTTTTCACTTCGGAGACAGGTCTGTGATCTTAAAAATAAGCCCATCTTAAGATTTTAATGCGTTTACCATTTTTTCTGACATACAAATGTCAAAAACTTTTATCTAAATCTGATTAGAAAAAAAGGCATTGTGGTAATTTCAAGTTTGGAGTCAGCAGACTAGACTCCGAGAGTAACTCTGGACAAATTGCCCCCTTTATGACATAAGGAATGAGGTATTTGTTTTTATTAGTATTTTACTATTTAATGACCTCACACACCTAGTCTGGGTTTTGGCCAGTGTTCTAGAGTGAAAAGTTGGAGAAATAACTGCAGTCTGAAGATGAAGTCTGTGAGGTGTCTTGCTGTAGGGAATATATTTTACATGATAATTAACTTTGACATGTAAATATAGTAGACATGATTAAGCATTCGAAAGCAAGGAAAAAACAATGAGTCTGCCTTTGGAAGCTCTGCTAGGTACCCTTGTATGCAGGTACTGCAGTCTTTAATCTTCAAATTCCCAGAGAATTTCCCCTTTAATTCTAGACTGTTTACAGGACTCATAAAAACATTTCATGCATACACAGCAGAAAATTAGGTACCCATCTTCCTTCATGATCTGGATGCTTCACATCATCAGGCAGAGATATCAATAGCTGTCAGCGTTCTCTGAGGTTGAAGAAAAGAGAGCAGAAGAAGGCGGCCTTTACTTGTAAGAGGGATTCAGAAGTTGTGTTTCTTTGCATTTGTCTTCCTTCATATCTGCTTATAGGTCAAGATCAAAATTATGCAGAATATGTCAGCCTGCTATTCAAATACCAGCAGTTCATTTTGATAAGGTGCAGCATGGCCTGTTGAAGATAGGGTTTAATTTTATGTTTTCCAAATGTATCTGCATAGTATACTGTAGAATACCACAGACTGAGAATATGATTTAAAACTACTAGTGCATTTTTATTCCCTGTTCTTAGCAATCTAGAGTAGTTCTGTGGATGTTTCGGCAGAAATGAATGAGCTGTACGGTCCCAGCTCCCTGATAAGCCACCGCAGTTCTTGCATAGAGTCCTGATGCAACCTCCCTTTTGTTACAGTGTTCAGTGCCTTGTGGAGTGGGGCAGAGGACCCGAGATGTGAAATGTGTCAGCAACCTTGGAGACGTTGTTGATGATGAGGAATGTAACATGAAGCTGCGGCCAAATGATATTGAGAACTGCGACATGGGTCCCTGTGCTAAGAGCTGGTTCCTTACAGAGTGGAGTGACAGGGTAAGGCTTCTCATTATCTTTGTGCTGCCAGATCTTCCTAAAACAACTTAGGTGCATCGGAATTAAAAAATATACATCTGTACAGCCATAAAAGGAGTGGTCTTATTTTCCATGTTTATCCTTGATCTGTTAAACAGGCAAGAGCAAACAAAAAAATAATAATCCCAAGGGCATCTTGAGTTTGTGTTAGATACAAGAATGCATAGAAAGGGCAAGGGTGTGGGTACATGGCCAAACGTCTGGATTTAGAATTGGCTCTGTGACTGAACTTCCCAAAATATTGAGTGTGCTGAGATTTATTATTCTGCCTTGCTTAGCCCTGAGTCTCAAGATTCAGACTCTTAAGTTTCCCTACTGTTTTTTTTTAAGGGATGTAGGTTTGAGGCCTGATGTCTGGGTTTAAGTTCAAGCCGTAAAACAATTATCCTATAGCTGTGAAAAGAGGGGAACAACTTCGTAAACTCAGGCAAGGTTCATGCAGGCCTTTGTCCTTTGTGAACATGGATGTATTTTTTATTCCAATGAGTTAGATTCTCCACATGAAAGCAGTAAGAACAGTGGTGAATTACCTTGTTCCGTGATTGGGCTCAAAGTTGTTGTTCAGTGGTGATATTTATATGCTTTCATTAAAAGGCTTACAAACATGGGCTAGGAAGAGCCTGGTATTTTGGTCCCTCTTGTGGATGCTTACGTATCAATTTCATCTATAGACAAGTTGAGCCTTCAGTCTGTAAAATCCTGGTTGCATCTCCCTTTTCTTTGACTGCTTGTTTTGCCAGGCAAATAATAAAATTTATCATTGAAGCTGTAAGATTACATTTATAACTTCATGATCATTTTGTGGTAGTATCTCTGAAAGCTAGGAATGTCTGGCTCATACGTTAGGCATTAGTTTGGGCACTCAGAAGATTTTCCACACATTTTAGATGCAGAGAAGGAGGAGGAACTTCACAAGTAGGACAGGTACCTGGTATGTCACATAATTCTAAAAAGGCTGATCAGACTTGCTACAATTAAAGGCCTGCGAAATTTTAAGCCTCCAAACAACTTAAATAGATTTTATAAAAAAAAAAAAATTGTACACTAATAAATCTTTGTTGTTCTCATTTGAACTTTTTTCCCAGTTATTCACTCAGTGTACGCTCTTGCATAGCATGGACAGAAAGTTACCAGGTAAAGTATAGGTATTAGTGCAAATGGCAAGGTTTTTGCTGTAGGGGAAATGGCAGTGCCTTTTGTTTATTTTTTAGCTTGTAGTGCTGTTCTTTGTACAGTGCTATTAAACTTGATATTTTACAAGTAAGAGAGAAAAATGTATTATACCCTCAAAGACATCTTTCTTGAAAAAGCTGGCCCAGCTACTATCAGCTAGTGCAGTTCCACCACATAAAGCACACATGCTCCAGTGAAGACTCTAGCATCAATGTTTTCTTCATTATCCTACATTGGTATTTTGTCCTCTGCAGAATTAAAAGCAGTTTTTGTAGCTGAAAGTTATGACTGTAGAATGTTATTGTGCTTATTTATATGTATTAAATGAGACATAAAAGTGAAGCAGGTAATGTGGAAAATGTTGGCGTTTTTTCTTACCACAAACATTTTAGGGTCAGAGAGTAAAGAATGGATTTTGTTAACTTCTCAGCTTATATAAGTGTACAAATTAATTTCTTCCAAATGCTTGCTACTGTAGTTGGCATTATTCACCATCACTTCTGCCAGCAGTGGGTTTGGAGTTTGATTCACAAAGAGAATGGAAGGGAACAGCTTATTTCAGGAAAAAAGTAGATTCGAGCTAGAATGTGCAGAATCTTCTAAGGTTCACACATATCTTATTACTCAATATTCAGAGATAGTTAGTGGCAGTGATTCCCGTGGAAGTCAGTGGAATATAGGAGTAGTCAGTAGCTTTGCAAAGTCTGGCCTTTGGCTATTAACTTGCTTATTGTGCCTTTCGAGGGCTGTTTTTTAAGATCAGAAGTCTCTCATTTTTTGAAGAGGAGTGTGTTTCTGTTGAAAGACAAGAGGAGAATTCTGTCATGAATGGAAATGGGCGTTCCCAGGTGTATGGACTTTGCATGTGTAATTTCCCCAAACAATTCTTTAAAAAGTACTTTAAGCCAAGCCACACTTCAGCAATAAGCATAGATCAGCGATGGGCAGCCACAAATGGTTCAGATAAGCAGCCAAAAGTTCAAATACTTAAAGAAAGCTTGTTCAAACCTCTTGAGTCCGCAAAACTGTGGTGGAAATCTCACAAGAACAGACGTTCTTTGTGAGATTTATTACATGCCTACTTCAAGTCCCAGCTGGAAATACCACAGAACAGTCTTTCCCATTGTATTTTGACATTTCAGCCATGGCTAGAAATAAGAGGTAAAAGAACTTATCATAACTTTTGAGAACGTTGGAACTTTGAAATGGTTGAGTTCAAACTTGGTTACAGCCATGAGAGAAGGCTTGGCCTGTGCTTTTCTGAACTCAGTTTGCAAACACTTAATGTGTACTGTTGCACATGCAGCAAGTAGAGATTTCCAGAGGCCTGTCAGAGATCGGTTAGGCACATACTTTCTCTTTCAGCAAGGTATCAAACTTCCGTGTTTGGATTTATGTGATGCATGGGGCATTACAATATAGCCTTGGTTAATTAGTGAAACATCAAAAAAAAGCACAGTAACATAAAAATTACAATTACCTTTGCTGCCAACAGATGTTAAATTTCAGGATTTGATAACTGTGATATATATTCGTGCAGAATTTGACAAGGGTATTCTTTAACACAGGGAGAGAAAGAGATGAATAGTCACATCTGAGTTTCAAGAAAAGGACAGGATCTAATTTAGGATTAAGATTTTGGAAAGATTTTGGGGTTTCTTATTTTACTGAAACCTTGCAAACTTTTAATGGATGCAAAATCATGCTAATTGCCTTCATTTTCATTAATAGTTTCTGTGGTTCTGAATAGGAAGATTACATCATTAAATTTCCCTAAACGTAACTTCTGCAATACAACATACGTGCACTTAGAAACCTGCAGAGTACATACAGAGTTGCGTGTAGGAATTGTGTCTCCTTCCCAGGGTGGGCTGTATGTAGCTTTACTCGGCAAGTAACACTTGGCTGCCTTCTCGCCATGTTCTCCCATCTTCTTTTCCCACAATATGTGTTCATGTATTTTATGGCCCACCTGTTCCCCCCTCCATGGCATTGACCTTCTTGGATTCAGTTTCTGCACAGACTGATTCTTTATACATATAATTAGTCCTAAGGAATTAAAAAAAACTCCATGTTCCTAAAACAATACAGTTCTTGATTTGAGTTGTTTTGATAAACAGGTATCAGAGTCCATTGTATGTATGTTACACACACACTCTTACCTGCAAAGCTTGAGTTGTGTGGCTACCATGTAGACACTGGTGGAACACGTAAAGGAAAGAAGGAAGGAAAGCAATTCGTCCTTAAGAAACAAATCCTTGTTTTCTGAAAAGTATGTGCTCTGTTATTTGTCTTTGAAGTAGATCTAAACACCATATTCTGAAATTCCCCAGGCTCAGTCTTGAGAGAAACAGAAATTTTTACTCATTTCAGTCGGAAAGATTACAGGTGAAAAGTCTCTAGCAGCAAAGCGAGACTCATCTTACTTTGTATGTGCCTATCTTTACATTTACTGCTCTATCTTGAGTATAAATAAGAGAATTAACGTAAGTTTCATGGTTTTGTCTTCTACATGATCTTTAACCCCTTATGATTATAGAGAGTCTGGACAAACTTTTGTGATATTTTTATGTGCGTGTGTAGAAAGATGGCTTCCTGTCTCATAATTCTCTTAAGATGTCATACTGCGTTAAAACGGCAGAGTTCCACCAAACTGCATCCATTAATCAGTAGAGTAAAGCTGGTGAACCTTACTGAACTTAGCAACAAAATTGGATTGATGGAAGCAGATGAGATTCTTGCAAACATTTCACATGACTGATTCTTTGACAGCTCTAATTGCTGGAAAGTTTACTTCTCTTGTGGGTCAGAAGCGGGAAACTGCATTCTCCTGATTTACAGCAATGGGAGACTCACCAGTGTTTCCTTCCAGCTAACTGAAGCATTCTCCTCTTGCATTTTTGTTTATTCCTCATTGCCATCTCCTCTGTTCATTTGTTTCTCATTTTATGTTTAGAGCATACTTAGAAAAGAAGCCAAAATACAAGCAATTCTTAGATGTTAATGAGATTCTGAGGCCAAAATAAAATCTTGGGAAGAAAGGAAAAATGCTGCACATCAGGGAACAAAATCAAAACAGATCAAACGCATGCTCTGGATTTCACTCTTCATTAAAAGGAGTAACAGCAATTCTTCTGTAATATCTTCCATTAGAGAGCTGTAGTATGCTTCGTAAAAATCCACGCTTTATTCATCACAGTCCTAAAGCATTACCTAACTGGTAAAAGTGGGTTTGTTGACCAGTCAAATGTGGAATCACCAGCGAATATTGTAGCTCACACTCTTCTTTCACTGTTCTTTATTTAAATTTGGATAGCTCATGTAAAATCTCCTGGATCGTGGGAAAAAAAAAAAAACAAAAAAAACCCAAAGGAAACGAGACCACCATGGAGTTTGTGCAGGCGTTTCGTTATTTTTGCTTATCGCTGTTTATTTGTTTTCAGTATAAAATTAAGATAAAATACCCCTTTCCATTGATTTCATGTGGGAATCATATGGAAATAGAAGTTTTGCCTTCTTTATGTATAAATATGTAACTCACTTCATGATTTGCAATGAAACACATAGCCAGGAGAGTTTTGAAGTAGACGTTGTTAGAAGGGTGGCCAAGACCTAACAGAGATTTCTGTTTTCTTCTCTAGAGCTGATCTCTCTTTGCCACAATTCAGCTGCTTTAGATGAAAATCAGCAAATGAAAGTTTGCATGGCAGGGGGGAGCCTTGCCAGCTGGGGCCCACAGTATCCCCGACAGGTCAGCAGGGCAGGCTCGCAGGGGCAGGCAGAGGCAAGAGTCCAGAGTATCCGGCAAGATCATGGTGATGAGGCAGGTCCAAGGTCAAGCTGGGAAATCAGTCCACAGCTCAGGTCCAGTGACAGTGACCAGGGTCGGACACAGCCCAGTGATCCTGGGGCAGGTAATGAGGCAGGGTCAAGGTCAAGCTGGGAAGTGAGTCCAAGGGTGAGGGATCGATGAGGCCCGTGCCCAGGCTGTGGCTGGGGACAGGCACATCTCTGATGAAGCTCAGGCAGGGACTGATGGACCAGGGCAGAGGTTCAGTGGAGACCCTGGGCCATGGGCAGGGGTGAGGCTGGTCAGGGCCAGTGAGGCATATTGATGCACTCAGGCCTTGAGAAGTCCTTACCAGCTCTCAAAGCAAGTGATATCTATTGTATGAGCCAGAGTAGTGAAGAAGTCTGTTCCCTCATGTTACTTCAGAGAGCATTAGTAATATGTAAGTACCAACAGTGTTACCAATTACATATAAAGAAGGTAACAGTGCATATGTAGAAGCAATCATCCAGCTGAGGTGTCCAAAAATTCTAAGACCATATTTCAAAACTTTGGTTACCTTGGAAGGATACCATGGATCCACTAGACTAAACACAGAGATGGTTTGACTTCTGATCCAGCACCTACTGTATGCATAGATGCACTCTAAAGGGAAATAATTTAAATCAGGTATCAAAAGTATTTTGGCAACACAGATTTCTGACTACCCCTTGCCCCCCTTTTTTTAGTGTTTGGAGTTTTTTTTTGGGGGGGGGGTTGTTTGGTGTTTTGGGTTTTGTTTTGTTTTTTTGTTTTGTTAGGTTTTTTGTTTTTTGTTAAGATATCAAGGCTGCTCTCAACAGTTTTATGTCCTTTGAAAATGTGCCCCCAATCTTGGAACTGCGGCAGAAGTGAGCTTCTGAAATACAATTCTTAATTTATTATTGGGAAAACAAAGGTTACATAATCTTTCTAAAATCCGTTCTGAAAGGGATGTTCTAAGAGTAAGTCAAATAATGCTAAGGAGTTTCATAAATGCATTTCAAACATAGATGTTCATTTTTATTTTTTGCAGAAGTGTTAACATCAGGAGGATGATTCATAAAAAACTTTACTATCTTGTGGGGAATAATTAAGATGATGAAGGTTAAAGTGTGGTAGACAGAAATCCTGCACAAATGGGGGGGGCGGGGGTACAGGGGGCGTTTTACTGGAACTCAATTAGTTGTTATTTAAAAATGTAATTAAGGCTAGAGAGGATGCTGAGACCTGGGTGAAAGGGCTCTGGAGTTCTGGTAGATTTCCTGCTGCCGCTTTCTTGTGGTCTGTTGCCCCAGTTGAGGTAATGAGTAGGGCTGGCACATCAGTGAAAGGAACTGGCACTGTTAAAGGGGTTTTTTGCTCTACTGTGCCTTGTGGCTGTGACAGAAATTCAGGCTTCCACTTTCTAGTCCCTTTGCAGGAACTAGCCTTATTTTCCTGGACTGCTGTTGCCGTTGTTTTCTGACAACTATCAGAGCACTGGATTAGGTTGGTTTTTTTTAGTTTTAGTTTTTAATGGGAATGGAAAGCTTCTGAAACTGAACTCATGAGGGAAGGACCTCAGGAAGAGGAGAAATGGCAGACTCCTTAAAACTAGGGAGGGTGTTCCACAGACTAAGGTTTCTGAGGAATTTCTGCCAATTAAAACAAGACAGTGAAACAAAATATCTTTAATAATAGGAGCAGAACAGAGAAGTTGCAGCTTGTGAAAGTTCCTCATGTCATACAATGTTAGGTTATGGCAGTTACTATGTATTAATGCAACAAATCAATGGCACAAAATTGAAAGTAGTGGGTGTGTCAATTGTGAAAACCAAAGGGAGAGGATTCATTATCCAACCACTCCCCACTCCCTGCCTTGGGCTTTGGAAATCATGGCTTTCACATGGAAGATTTTTACCGAAAGGAAGAAAAAACCATGAAAAACCAAATACTTAACGCAGAAACGTTCAGGTTTAAGTTTGCTTTGTAAATCCTTTGAGGGTAGTTAAT
This sequence comes from Pelecanoides urinatrix, assembly GCA_013400755.1. NCBI lineage: Eukaryota > Metazoa > Chordata > Aves > Procellariiformes > Procellariidae > Pelecanoides > Pelecanoides urinatrix. Next base: position 38,043 of record VZTQ01006345.1, on the reverse strand, counting down.
CTGTAGTAAAATCTTGCAGCAGAGGGTGGAACAACCCTATACCTTCCCATTTGGTATTTCCTTTGTTATTTGATATGTAAGCCTAGTTCATGCATAATCATTTAAAACATAAGACTATGGAGGTTTTCTGGATGACTTTATAGACTAAACTTGTTTCCAGCTCTGGTTTGCAAAGCAGAAAAGCAAATTAGATTGTCAAATGAAAATTACTTAGAAATAAGAAAAGTATTTGCAGAGTATATGCATAGTTCTCCATGCATAATGTAATTGAACATACTTGCCGAGGATAGACTATGAACAGCCACAAAATTTATTTCTGTACAGTGGGTTCAAAAGGTAGCCATTTTATGGGCCTCAGTTAAGCAGTCAGTTTACCCAGCAGTGGACTGTTTGAAATGGGGTTAGTTTAGCTTAGTTTTAGTTTACATAAACAGGAAGATGTTCACTACTAGCACAATTTACATCATTCTTGTATTTTCAAGATTTTGCCAGTTTGCTTTGAAAAGTCCTCCTTAGCCATCAAATCTGGTTTGCTGAGGAGGTAAGTATGTTTTACATACCTGTGTGAAAGTGGAAAATTTTGTTGTGCACTACCAACAAAAAAATGTTCATTTTGTTACTTATAGGCATCATTTAAGAGAAGCTTAATTATTCGATCTTGCAGATGGAGGAAGAAACCATTCCAAACTATGAGCAATTTTTTCCTATTCCTGTGGAGTACATAAGCATCTCTTTAAATTCTGAATTTTCAGTTTTTCCAAAATTGTATTTTGCTTGTTTAAAAAATTACTTGTAAAAAGTTGAATCACTTTTTTAGTTTTCTCGGGATTCCATTTCAGTAAAGCTTTGCCCTTCTATTTGAACATCTTGTGAAAGAAACCAACTTGCTGATAGGAAAAATGTTTTTCTATACTGTATCCATGGAATAAATATAACATGACTACGTTTCACACAAATAAGCACTATTCTTCAGTGTGAGTGAGTAAGAGTAGTTTGCAACCAATTGTACATTCAGTCACTGGTCTGTCTCTTGAGAAGATGTATCGGTTAATCCCATTATTAATAATGGTGCTATCTATCATGGCATCTGCTATTCTGTAGTTGAACTACTGGATGTGAACCCTCCCAACCCATGGGAGCCAAATCAAGCTAGTGGTCAACTCTGTGTCTCATTACCAGTTCTTTGAATCATTCCTACTTTTATTTAATAAAATTTAAAAACATGTTCCAATACAGAGTTACATTCATTCACAAGGAATGCACTGTTCTTTGTGGAAGTAATACAGAGTTTCTTCTAACTAATTACATTGTATGTTAAAAATAAAATCTGAAGTGTCAAGCAGATGCATCTTTTTCTTCCATATACTACATACTTATTTGTGGTTTTCTTTGCATGTGTAATATAATTGTTTGTAATTGTTTAAATTCAATTATATACATATCTTTCAGTGAGCTGCACATGGGTTTTTCTTTATTTTAACAGTCTAGACGTGAAATGCCAAATGCAGTTTAAGAGAAAAAGAAAGAAAGGGAAGATTAAAAAAGAATTTAAGCAACAAAAAAGAGTCTAACACAAGAATTGATTATTTCCCTGGCATGTTTCTGGTTTTTAAATGTCAATAGTTTGATGCTGCCCAAAACAGTAGAATATTGGAGACTTTCCCACTGAAATAGATGAATGACTAAACTGTAAGGGCTTAAATGGAATTTATCCTGCGTGATTTATGGATGACATGCATACTGTCTCCGAATATGTGACATAAGAATCTGCATATCACTATTTATTAAGAGCTTTCAGAATTTAGCAGTGAAAAGTTGAGAATGGTGAATGTTAGTTACTGGGAAGTCATATCATTAGAAAGCAACATTGAATTTACATAAACTTCTATGGCCACCTCTGCTAAAACTAAGTAACAACTTACAGTTGAAACGGGTTGGGCAATAATTAGTGGTAGTTATAGTTATTTGCTGAGGATTTACCTGAATCTTTGGAAACCACCTTTCAAGAAATTTGATATCTTTCTACTTTATTGAGCTCTCATACTCTGTCAACTTGTTACATGGAGAAGTTCCAGAATGCGTTATGCAGTCATTGTACTACCAATGCCACAGCCCTCAGAGTCTTCCTAGCCTTGTCCTTTTAACCAGTTTAAGAGTTCACCTGGCTGACAGCTTGAATGGTTGGAGGAGAAACTTGTAGAACAATTCAAAGGTTGAAATATGACTGCTATCTGAGAAGCTGCTTATTGAAATTATCCCTTCTCAGATCTATTAATTGGTATGCAAAAAGATGAATAAAATGAAAACTGAAAGAATTTACAGACAGCAAGAAAGAAAGAAAAGTAAGAAAGCTAATACAAAACTATAAAAAATAGGTTTCTTCTCTAATCCTTCAATTTCTTTCATTTGTGACTGTAAAGGACAGGTACTACTTGTAGTGTATTCAGAAGTATGAAACTGTAAGACGATTTGCTACAGCTGAATTACAAGTAAGAATAATCGACTTTGCATAAATTCATGTACTTTTCATGATTGTTGCTTCTCCTCATTCCATTGTGCAGTCTGGAGGGCCAACTAGTGAACATGTTCTGTCTTTTGCTCCCCAGTGTTCTGCGGAATGTGGTGACGGAGTCCGTACGCGTTCAGTGGTTTGTATGACGAACCATGTCAGCAGTTTGCCGCTGGAAGGCTGTGGCAATAATAGACCCTCTGAAACAACTCCCTGTAATAATGGACCCTGTGCTGGTAAAGTCGAGTGGTTTGCTGGGGGCTGGACACAGGTAAGCTCTATATCTAACATATGTGTTTGTTTTCTGCTGGTATTTTAATTTAAAAAATGTATTTTTGTGCAATGAAGATGTGTGCCATAAGGTATTTCTACATCTCTGTGGAATATTTGGATTTTTTTTTTCTGTGTTTTGCTGGGTTGATGTTCAATACTTTTCAGCACCTGCTGGTTTTTTACTTTGAGGAAAATAAGATTTTGTTCTTCTCCTCCTCTGTACCTTCATTTTTATTTCTCATCTACTGCCTGAGTGTATTTATAAAATGAAAGATAACAGAAAGCTGCTTAGCATATTCAGGTGAACGCTAAAGCAACAGATTTGCACCTTTTATAGATAGAGCCTTTGTGATCTTGCATACCTGCAGGGATACATATATATATGGGGAATTTCCAAAAGATAAGTAAGACAAAAAACAATGACTAAACCCAAAAGTTAGCTTCACTATTGTTGTGCTGAAATTCGTGATAATAGGTGAAAAGAACACAATTTGGTTAGTGGCCTGTATCCTGATGCTTTTTCCTCAAGGTAAATTCTTCCCTCGATCCACATCTCATTAGTCCTTCTTGTTCTACATAAACATTTCTGCTGTCAGGAACAAAGGCATTTCAGAAGCTGTCAGCTGGTGCCCAGACACTTACCTCCCTTTGTGTAGGCTCTCATATAGCCTAGAGAGCCTTTCAGACTGCTGGTACCAGCACTTCATTGAGTCGTTAGGGAAAAGTCTCTTGGCTGTGCTGTTAACTCACTGCATTTCAGATTCCCAGATCCTTCCAGGTGATAAGGAGTTGGAAATTAAACTGGTACAGCTGAGATGGAGATTACAGAGCTACTACTATGCTAATGCTTTCAAGTGTAACTGATAATTATTTGTATTGCATACGAGTAATAGCAAATTCAGATTTAAAACATACTTAGCTGCAGTTCTAATAACAGATAAAATCTGCGCCTTGTTACTTACACCGCTCCATGCAAGTGAATAAGACCTTTGTATCCATTCTTGCTACCGCAGAGAGAAGCGTTCAGTAAGGTCATCCTAACTCTCTGTTCTGTTCTGAATAAGAAAGTTTCCATTCTTTACAATTTCTTGTTCTTTTAAGCTAATTCACCTTCTTTCCCTGCATGAGATGGAATTATTTGATGCATACCAAGGGTACAAAGTCTTTGCTGTATGTTATCTCAAAGAAGTGTCTGACAACATCTATTCTACTAGCCAAATCCTGACTTCTAAATTCCAGAATGAAAGCAGACAGTCAGTAGACGGGAGCACTGGTGGATGACTTTCTGTATTATGCTCTGCTAGAGCTAAGGCTGAATGTTAAGATACTGTCTTTTGGAGGAACCATTGAAAGAGAGCAGTGATAGACATGTTAAATGTTAAAAAAAGTGCAGTTACGTTATTTCCTGTAGAATTTATTTGGGCGCCTTCATCTCAAGGTTCTTCGTTCAGCTCTAAAGTTTTTGTGAGTATCTGGTAAAGGGATCATAAATTCCACCCAAAATATAAATAAAATCCCCACTTTTAATAACATTTGATTGGTTTAGGCTAGAAAAAGCCTTTGAAAATCATAGTCCTTTACGCAACATAGAAACCAATATGTTGCTGGAATCATTTTCTAAAAACCTTTTTACAAGTGCCAGGAACAGTATTGTGTGTGTATTTAACCTTTAAATGGGCAGTAAGAGTCCATGTGAGTCAAATTTGCTTTTCAGAACTGGAATCAACACTGTATCACATAGATACTTGCAAACATGAAAAGAACACCCTGGCAGATCAAGGCATTTTCTAAAAACCACAGAGAATGTGGGGATTTGTAAAGCTGCAAAACTGTGCTCTAACCTTATAACCCTCAAATGTTCAGTGCAGTGCATGCAATCCTGCTTCAGCAAGAAGCAATAACACTGTTTATGAAGAAAGTAAGTTATGCTTCTCTTCTTATTAGAAAAATAAATACCAGTTTCTTTTTGTAGCTCAGGTAAGACTACAGTTTTAGATTTCTTCAAAAGCACACTTAACAGTTGTATGTCGTCTTCTTCTTCATAAAAATAATTAGAAATATGTTTTGAGTACCATGTGGAATAAAAATACACGGAAGTACAGTTCTAACCACTGTAACCATTTTTAAGATTAAAAATTAAGTATGTAATACCTGACACTTATAATCAGTAGTCACTTGATGAATTAAGTCATTACTATATCCTTCAGCATTTTCTTGTCCTGGTTCCTGCTGGCTACTGTGTTAGTACTACATACGAATAATAATAATAACCAAAGGTTTATCTAGGCTACTGTTGTGGTTCTAAGAGATAAAAACCCTACTGCAGGAACTTAAAGAATATGTTACCCTTTTCCTTTCTCTTCAAGTCACACATGTGATGGAAGGAAAGATACAGTTAAGTTCATTTTACTGAGGAAAGAACATATAAAAGTAAGGAAATGGATTTTGGATATTAGTGTCTAGGTATGTGTCCAAGAATAGGGAATAAACAAAACTTTACAAATTTTCCTGTTGAATATCAATTTAAAATGCAAGTATATGTATATGTGTGTGTATGTGTGTGTTGGTTTATTTCAGAAGCAAATAACGTGGAGAAACACGTTACTCTGGAAACAAGTTGAAGGACATAATTAGAATAACAAATTCCACCACTGTTTTTTGTTCTCTGATACAGTGCTCTACTGAATGTGGCAGTGGAACTCAACAGAGAGAAGTCATTTGTGTTAGGAAAACTGAAGGTAATTTTGATGTTTTGAATCCCTATGAATGTTCATATTTGGAAAAACCTCCCAGCCAGCAATCCTGCTACCTCAAACCCTGTGGATCTAAGTGGTTTCATACAGAATGGAGCACAGTAAGTCTGTCATGCTTTTCTATATCTGGTTCTGTTTGATACATCTTTTTCTGTGTGTATTGAAAGGGAACACCATTTGGATAAAACCGTTGATCATGAAATTGACTTAATCTTGCACAGGAATGATACTAAAAAGAAAGCGTACTCTTTGTAGCCAGTGGAGCTTAGAAAGTTAGGAAGTACCTTGACCAGAAGGAGACACTGCATAGTTGTCTTTTCATCACTGATCTCTTCTTCCAAGAATCTTCCTGTTTTATAAAGTTGGTTTGCCCTGTAATGAGACTATGTAGTGCACTAAGAAGTTCTTTTCAGACCTCTAGTTTAATTAAAATTAAGGAGCATTTATTAAAGAGTGAGGGATGTATTCAGTTTTTAAAGTCAGTTTTACCATAATATTTTACTGTAAACTCTTCACTGTAATACTTAGAACTTTACTGAGAGAAAACTTACTGTAAAGCTTCATGTATCTTCAGTTTCCTCTGGAAGTGGACCAGCTACATTCAGTACCACAAAATGCTTCAAGTTCATCTATCTTTCCATCATTTCCTATACCTGACAAAGTTTACTGTTTTTTTACAAAAAATCAACATTTTTCTCTTAAATGAAAATCAGAAAGCCCATTGTCATCTTAGAATGAAAAATTATGTGAAAACTGCTTAGAGGTCATCATATCTAATGCAGTAACTTACTCCCTTCCTTGAGCCTTAAATCAAATTCAGAATGACAGCTCTGAAATGTGGAAGCATCTCAGATGCCTTCAGTTTGAGTTCCCTTAGTCAGGAACCTTTGGAAATACCTCATCCACATGATGCAAGAGAGAGAAATTGTTTTGTTTTTTCCTTTTACTAAATGCTCAATTATTTGACTGGCCTACTGGCAGCACTAGAAAGCAGAAAAGAAGGTAGAATGGTTTTAACAAAACAAATCAGCTGAAGGGAATCCTGATTTTTTTTCCTTAATTGCAAGTATAGATGTTTATTTGAAAACAGCATCCAAGTTAGGCTCATAATAAAGCCATGTAGATCGAAGTATGTTCTTTGATTTTGCTGGAAATTCTATGGATTCTTTTGAGCTGTTAGTTTAGATTAAATAACTTCCCCTTAGCAAACCCATTAGCAAACCCATTTTCAAATGTGAACCTGCAGGTGTGTATCCACAAGAGATACAGCCATCTGCATCCATAGAATGCGGCAGATAGATTCCTTCTGAAAGTGAAAATATATGCTCTCTTTAGCAGGCACAGAAGAAACTAGGTGCTAAGACTCAGAATCTGATAGGTATTTAGAGATCCCTAGTTACTGCCTACTTCCTAAGAAGTGGTGTCTAAAAATCCTTAAAGGTCTAAGCCTTTGTGACCATCTTCACATAGGAATGAATACGTATGCTAGCTGAGGTTTTATAAGATCTTATTCTAAGCGTTTTTCAGTTCTCCACAGAGTCTGTGGTATTTCTTACTTTTAGACCGGAAGAGAAAGGATTATGGCTGTGAGCAGAATAGGTGGTTCAAAGCCCCTGTACTAGGTTTGTTTTGAAACCTCCCAGTTCAGATCTTCGGCAGACTTTTTATGTGACCTAGGATAAATGGCGTGGCCTCTCAGTCATGGAGATTAAATGGCTGGCTAGCGCAGAATGCTGGGTTTTGTGTATAGTGTGTGGTATGTAACATCTAAATTCTGTCTTGGTTCCATTTTAAGTGCTTAAGATCTCTACAAACCTGAACTGAAGTTTTATTGTTGGATGTGAGATAATTACAATATTCTATACAGGCATGTAACAAGAGTAATTATATAAAAAAACGCAAGTGTTCTACTACTGTCACCACAGGGCTATGTCTTTTCTAAAGTGGGGAAGGGTTGTACTTGAAAGAGCAATTTAAGAATATATTACTGAGAATATTTCAGTTTGCTACAATATCTGATTTTATAATAGTGATAAGTTGTTTTTGCAATGTTAGGAAAAGAAATAATTATGCCAAAAAAGTCAGAAAGAAAACGTTCTTACTAGTTTGGGGCTATTAAGGTTTTAATCATTATAAATGACCCAGGTTTAATTAAGTTTGTGAGCATTTAGGTCAAACTGGACAGTGAGCCAAATCTCAAAGACCTCACTCAGGCGAAATTCTTGAAGTCAACAGGGGATTTGCTTCAGTATGAGCAGAAATGTGTAATAATTGGCTTTAAAAATACCATGACAAGCAAATACAAAAGTCTCTGGCTTCATAACAGACTGTGAAGGAGCACAGAAATACTTTCTTTAGAAATACAAAGAAACCTGTAATGCTTAGTAAAATTTTTGTGCTGCAAGAAGTGAAAAATAATTGAGCTCTAGAAAAAAGGCAATTAAAATTATTCCTGATTGTATATAAATGGAGGCAAAAGGGCAGTGGAGGGCAGTGCAGTCAAGTAGTAAAGTTCAGTGCAGGAAGTTCTTGAGGTAAGAAATATGAACACTGTGGAAAGAGTAGATTTGGGAGATATGTATAAATAAGCAGAGAAGAATAAGACTAATTAGAGAAGCAAGAAGCGAACTAATTCAGAAAGGGAAATAATCTAGCATGCTTTCAGTTGCTCAGTGTTTACCACGTTTACTTGTCCAGTTGTTGCCCCTGTGGTCAAAAATGTCTTTGAGCCTTTAATGAAATTGCACCTGTATGTTAGGGACTTTATAGTTAGAAAACAAAAAACAACAGAAGTAGTGAAGTTGATAAAAGGCTACAGTGATATCTGGGTCTGGCTTCAAGGTTCCCATTTTTTTCTTTCTGTATTTGCACATCTCATATGGTCTTCATGAACTTCAGCTTTTGTGTTTCAGTGTTCCAAATCCTGTGAAGGAGGATTTCGGGTTCGAGAGGTACGATGTCTATCGGATGATATGACAGCCAGTACTCGGTGTGATCCACAGCTTAAACCAGAAGAAAAAGAACCATGTAATACACAAGACTGTACCCCTGAAATAGGTAAGGAAGAGGAAGCTTCTGTTTTAATTATGGAACTCCATCTAGTGGAGAAAATATTTAATAATCTTGCAGAGGTTTTAGAGTATGTTTTCTTTATCAAGTTCAGGGTTTTATTTTTACACAAAATACAGCTCTCTTCTGTGGTGTAAAAGTAGATTTTCATTTCTGATTAAAAACATTTTCCTTATAATATGTAAGAAACTGGCTTACTTTTAAAGTTGCTGAGAATGTGACAAATCTGCTTCTCACAGATTCTCACCGTGAAAACGGTACATATAGGGTGTTTTTATGCAGCCTCCTTGCATTCTCAAAGGTTTCTCTTTGCAGAGTCTTTAAAACAAAAAAAGGGTTGTGTATGATACAATGTATTTGGTAACAGGTTCTATAAGAACCAGTAACGTTACACTAAGACATTAAGGACAATTAAGCAATTTTCTTTTATATATAGTAAATATACACATACACATAATTTGGCATTGGAATTAGTCATTCATCTCATACAGATTTGATTTTAATAGTAATGAGAATGACTAGGGAAAGAAAGATGCAAGTATTAGAAACAGTTTTAACTCTAACGTTCTACAACAATTTTCAGTTAAGAATTATTCTTCAACATAATTTAACTATATAAAAAAACTGGTATACCAATGTTATTAAAATTTTTTTATTGTATTTGTGTTGTTATTTCTTTATTTAAAACAGGTTTGTATGGAATTGCTCATTTTTACATCTACTATTAGTGTTTTGTCATTCAGTCTTTCTTAACACCTCAGTTTCTGTGATCACATACATGATCATATGAAAGTCTTAGTTGTCACTTCAAAAAGTATTTCTAACCCTGTTGGTTGTAAAGGAAAACTTCAAAATGTGAATAGACCACATCCTAACAGCTTAGAAAAATGGGGAATGTTAAGAACACCAACTTTTGTCTTTTTTAAATCTAGTTATTTTAAACCATTTGTAATATTTGTAAGGAGGGAGGTGGTTTACTATTTTCCAGTATTTAGATTCGTCAATACTTGAAAATAACATTTGTAGGTTCTGCTGCCATCTGTACGCTGCCACAAGAGATTAGTACCTGTGAATCTAAAAATGAAGTGGACAGGTACCTAAGTGAAGAGTACTAGAGACTTTCCTGTCATCTTCATTCAAGACAAATTTTGTGTTTAAAAAAAATAGCAACAAAACCCCCCCAAAACCCCACAACAGTATAAATGGGGAGAGGTACATTTCTTTCACAGTTTCATGTATCTTTATATTAAACATAGAAAAACTTGAATAATCTAACTTATTTGCATAGGTAGCCTACTTTAACCTGACAATGAATGTCTAAATACAGGTCCAAGGGATTTTACATGGTAAAAGAAAGGGGATTGGTTATTTGTTGCTCTAATACGGTTTTCTTCTGTTTCTTCTCTCTTCCTTTTTCTCCACAGATGAGAACTGCAAAGATAAATACTACAACTGCAATGTGGTGGTTCAGGCCCGGCTCTGTGTCTACACCTATTACAAAACAGCCTGTTGTGCATCCTGTACACGTGTGGCAAACAGACAATCAGGGTTTCTGGGACGTAGATAACAAATACTCTTCTACTCAAAGTGGCAATGTCAGTCTTTGGATGGAGCTTGAACAGTGTTACTGCTCTGACTACAGCGGGTTTTAGCTTCTTAGAGATGGTTTTTTATATTGCTGAGTACATCAAGACTATGGTTAAATCTCACACCCTTTCAGTTACAGTTATTGTGCAGTTATGTTTTTTAAAATGTTTGTTGTAACCCCATGATGTTTTTAAAGCATTAATTTTTAATGATACTATACTTTGCACCTGCTCATCAGATAATTATTTGAAGAACATACCAGCCTTAGTATTGTGAAATTAATGAAAACTAACTCGATCACAGGCAATTACTGGAGATATTTGACCAGCATGGATACAGCTGCTGTATTGTTTTCTGAATGCTTACTCTTGCCTGGTATTTTGGACTGCCTTAAATTAGACAACTAAATCAGTGAAACATGCACATGAGAAAAATTACTTCACAAAGAACCAGACCCTTGAACACCCATTTATCATCAGTTTCTTAGCACTCTAAGATATATTTTTAATTACTTCAGTCCATTCATAATAAATTAGAGTCACTGTTAAGCTCTCTCAGTTGTACTTTTAACTAACTTCTGTCCTCAGGCAGCAAATATATATACACTTGACTGCCAAAAAGTGCCTTTATATTTAATTCATAAACTCTTGAAGTTACACTTTTCTAATTTTGTATGGATTTTAAAATACATTACCTGCCAGAGTGCCACTGGTGTCTAGTCCTTCAAGTCTTTAACAACTGCAGCTGTCAGTGAGACAGATTTACCAGAAAGGTGAAGAGCCTTTGCTGGTATAAAAAAAAAAGATTGTTTCCATTGGCAAGGCCTCTTTCCTGTAGGGCAGTTATTTCAGTGAACTGGTATCTTGTCTAATGTCTTGTTTCTGCACTACTGCTTAACAACTACTGCACCAAAGTACTTTGTCCAGACCTAGTCTGGATATGTCACCAGTTTCTAAAAGACCCACCAAAGGATGCAGGCCTCTGTGCTTTATAGTAGTCTGTTACTCTTGGTATCAGGCAGCAGTAGGAGTGTAGTAGCTGAGTACCTGTAGAAAGGAGATCTTAGCTATTGACATTCTTCAGGTTTTGATCAGTTATTACAACATACTTGTCTTTTTTTAGTCAATGTTTCATCCCGCAGATCTATTCATACCACTCCTTTTCTACTACTCAAGAATGGCTCCAGACTTAGAGCTGAATTTAGGTGGTGATTTTTCATTTCTGCAATTACTGTACTCAGCCTTGGGACTTGCTAAAAGCAAACAGAATGTGCTATGCAGTGCAGATTAAAGTTTTTGCATTATCTGCACATTCTCTAGCCTTTAACTGAGAGATCTTTCAAATATGTAAATAAGGCCGAGGGAAAAAATAAGCACCTCTGCTTATTCAGCTGTTTATTACAGCATATCGCTTGTAAGTTAGTGATACCCAGTTATGCATCTATTTCTAAGGTGCCTGTTGTCTGAGTTGAAAAACAGTTTTAATAATATATGTTAAGTCACTCCCAGTGATGTGATATAACAGTGATTAAGGTGTCCTGCTACTGATGAAGAGCCATGTTTGAGCCTCATTTTGTATTCTTTTCTTCTTACTGCTTTGGTGGAGAGGATGTAGAAGAGAGAATGGGGCACTGGGAGGCAGAGGTTGCTGGGTGTGGGGCTAGTCACATCAGTTTGTGTGCTGGACACCACAGGAAGGTGGAACTCCTGTAGTCTAAAAAACTGCCTTGGATTGAGACAAACCTTAGATTTTTTTATTCGGTCACTTGTGAAAAATATATTTTGGACATGATGAACTGCTACTGTTTGACTAAGTGAAATGAAGAAGTGTTTCCCCTAAAATTTGAAGTTACTCTTTGTGACTGTAAACCAATAATGTCATTGGCTGTTTCTGTACATCTTAATTTGGGCTTTTTCACTGTAATTAATTCATAGCTGTTAGAAACAGAAAGGCTAATTAGAAAACCTTTCATCCAAGTTCACAAATCTTTCACAGTCTTATTCCCTTGTATTATGAAGATTTATCCATGAAGATAACTTACAGATTTGTGATCATATTATATTCTGTAGATTCTTGACCACAGAATGATATGGAGAAAGTGCAGCATAAACAACTCTGGAATCCAGTATTTGTAAATACAGATTTTCATCTGGATATCTCATTGCAGCAAATCTTGACATAGAGTATATAATTTTTGCTGTTGTCTCTTTTGTCCTAAGGAAGTGTATCCTGTCAGCTTGAGGGAAATACCTGTTCCATAAAAAGGCTTTCTGAAAACCACAAGGCAAATGAAATGCGGAGAGGTAATCAGGTTTGCAGTCAGTTCATAGAAGATAATCTGCTTGCACACACTTTTGGCTGTGAGACAGTCAGTGACTCAGCACATAGACAGGCAATCCTGGTCTGTTATAACGTATGTTATTTTGCTCTGGAATATATGGCCGTTGGGTTATTTTACACAGGTGATCATCTTGTAGGCTCCATTAAGCTGCCACTAAAGTAAACAGAGTTCATGGGAGCTAAATATCAAAGAATATATACATACACGTAACAATATAACCCTGTATTACACCTAAGGTATACAGCTTTGTGAATTGAATGCCGTGAGTTACTGTACTTTTGTTTTTTTAGTAAAGGGATAGTTTTCAGATGTACCAGATAAAACAGAAAAGATTGTTTCACCTAATTAAACATCTAATGGTAAGAAAACTGCCAGAATGTTGCTGAACTTAATCATTTATCATCTCTTCTCATGTGTCAGCATAATCAAAATAGTTGTTCCTACAAAATGAACTAATGAACCCCTCTTTTCAGCACTTTGAGTACTAACGTTATCTACACAAAGTTAAGTGTTACGCTAAGATTTCACCGTCACACAAAGTGCACTTTTGAAATTGTGACTGTAGTAAGTGTTTGAATAGAGCAGTGCACCAATTTAGGATGATGCCTGCAGAGGGCCTGATTTTACTATCACTGTAAATGAGAGGTGGCCTTAATAAATGCAGTAGACTTAGAGCAGGTGTAAACCCAATGTAAGTAAGTAATGATACAGGCTTCTGAGTTTGAATGCTTTAATTTATTTTTCTGATATTTTAACATCGGTCAAAATCCTGCAGAATGGTGGAAAGAAATGCTTCCTTGCCTTAAAGATTTTCACCTTACACAATCCAATAAGACCAGAGTAAGTGTAGGAAGACTCCTGTAGATCGTTGATTTAAAGAGTCTAAGCAGTCTAACCGCTTATAGGGGTAAAATCAGCATACAGCTTTCACGTCTTGCAGACATTCAGCTGGCCAAAATCGGCTCCATCCAGAGCAGGCTCTGTGTCTCAAAGCACTTTCCTTCTGCAGTTGAGGACTGCTGTTTATCAAGTTATCACGGGTCCATCAGGGTTTGCTAGCTCCTGCGCATGTCAGATCCAAGTATGGAGGCAGAATTGCTTGTGTATAGCAATTGCATGCCGAATTTGAGAGCAGTTATTAGCAGCACTGAATTCATAGAGTTCTCCCTTCCTTACACTAGTTGAGAAAACTGAAGATGGTGTGGAAGCATGAGGGTTGCTCCTGTGGGAATGACCCCGTGTCTGACTTGGCCAGCAATGAGACGGAGTTAGTGTTTGCTTTAGTGTCTCTGACTTTCAGTCCCCAGGGCTCTGAGTTGGGGAAGGGCTTGTTAGCAGGCAGCCGAGTGCTGGGGAGTGCAGTGCGGGAGACCTGGGTGTTCTTGCAAGCCTGCTAGCCTTGAAGTCCAGCTGTAGTGTATGCCTGCTGCCTCGATGCAGGACTCTCAGGATCGCTGCGCAGGGAACTGGCATCTTCCTCATTAAACGCATAATCTATTTTCTGGTTTTTTCCAATACTTCAACAAATGGGCACCTTTCTGTACGAATAAAGCAGTGTTTAACATAATGTTGTTGGTTAGATCCCACTTCTATGACAATGTGGTGCAGTTCAGAGTTTGGTCCTTTTATACAGGAAAAACCCCAATGTGTTGCAGGGCATGTTAAGTTAATGACATGTTAATGCAAAGATGTATTTTAGGCTACTTGTTCATAGGCTTGATAAAAGTGGTCAGTATAGCCCTGACTCAAGTGCGTACGTGAAACTCGCAGAACAGAAGACCACATGGGGCAGCAGTATTGCCAGGAACTTGCTACTTACCTTGCTTATGTCCAAGTCTGAGGTGCCACTGGTCACCACTGAGGGAGGAAGGAGATAGGTGCTGGAAACAGCTTATGGCTAGTAAAGGGGAGGTTATGCCTTCCTGAAGAAAATACTTTGCTTCCACTCTTTATACCACCGTAAACAGTAAAATGTGCTTTCCAGGGCTTTGCTATTCTTCATCCTCATCCTGACCTGTCTTCCTTTTACACCCACAAATGTTCTCCTCTTCCTCTTATCTTGCCTCCATCCCTTTGTCCTTTGGATGACAGTATTCAATTTTGCCAGAATTGATCCTGAAAAATCCTGAACTGGCCATTTGGTTGATAAGAATCTGTGTTAGAAATAAGCCCAGCTATGAAGAGAGCTATATTCCTGCCAGTCCAGTGATTTTTTTTTGTGTGTGTGTGTGTGTGTGTGTGTCCATGTTGGCTAGTTTTAAATGCATAGTATTAAAGTACCTACTGAATTAATTCCTGTGCAGTGAACAGAATATGTTTGTGGGGGATACATTAGCTGTTGTTTAGAAAATGGAGTAAAATAATTATTCCTATATCAGAAATGAAAAATCATCCACTAAGCTTTTTCAATATATTTTAGAGCAAACTTGTCATGATTATACCGTCTCAATAGTGTGGGTGAAATTCAACCTGGTGAAGGGAGAAAATTCTGTTTAAGAGAACTCGCACCGGACCTGAACTCAGCTCTTTGCTTCTCAACTTTTAGCAACCAGAAGTTCTGAAGAATGTGAGTTCCCAGTTTCCTATATCCCCATTTACTATAATGGGTTATAGATAACTACCACTGTATCTGGAGAGGAGGGGAGCTTAATTTTGAGAAATCATTGACCCTCCAGCGACAAGTCTGTCATTGCTGCTTGCCCTGAACTGTTTTGTCCATGCTGCGTTTGAGTCTTGAGACCAGTGGCCTCGGCAGGGGTTAGGTACATACGAGCTTGTGAAGTCCCATCGTAGTCACTCAGGATCTACACAGAGGATCAGGAAGGACTGGAGACAAAAGAAATCTTAACTTTTTTAATATGTATAAAATTGTCTACTTGACCCTCATAATTGATTTTGGCAGAAGGATATACTTTATTATAACTTATTTTGTTGTTATTTGTAAATACAAGATGTTTATGGGAAATATGTAATTCTGAGCTGTGTCTATGGAACAAGCCACTGCACCAAAATATTTCAAATATTTAGAATAGACAGATTTTTTATTAAAAGGGACCTAATATGTATTTATTTACGTATACCATTCAAATTTTGTCCAGCTCTTTCATTATACTAACCCAGCATTTTAGGGACTTTTATAGCACAGGTATTACATATATATTTTTGTATATATGTCATACTGTAAATCCATAATGCAATTTTCTGAACTTTCTGATTAGCCAATTCCTTGAGTGAATTAAAGGGGGAGAGTATAGGCAAATTGCTTTCTGACTCGTTCAGGAATATGTATCCATGGCAATGCACCTGAACCAGAACTGTACAGCATCCTTTTCATATTGTATACTTTCTCTTTGATGAAAAATGTTAACTATTTTTGTTTATGACTAATTTATTTTTTATTATTGTGAAAAATAAAGTAATTCAAGATTAATTTATGTGACGTGATTTATTTCTTATTTGGTTGATGTGTTCTAGAATTTCTTGAGAACTAAGCACAAGTATCAACAAGGGTAGAACACACTAAGGGAATCCTTGCTCAGATTTAGGAGTGGGCAAAACATAACCATGTTGCAAAAGGCTGCATGACCTGTGATACAGCCGTACAGAAGTGACGGCGACATCCCGACAGGCTGCCCTAAGATAATCGTGAATATTACACAGGGGAAAGGCGGGTTCCCTGGTGGTCCGTCAGGGCCTGTTCATTTCCTACACCTGTTTGCTCCCAGTATAGTCTCAACTTTATTGTCAATTCGCAGGATAAGGCTCTGTCACTTCCCATGTGGACTCTGCAAAGGAAGTGGTTTGTATTTTCAGAAGTGGGATGTAACCCCCGGGAGCAGCAGTGCCTGCTGCGCCTTGGTTGAGCTGGCATTCCGAGTTTTGGAATCTTGCAATTCTTTGTTTGTAATTGCATCTATTTTTCAGTGCTTTACCAGTGAAAAATTAGCAATGTAACAGCAAAATAATCTAAGTGTGGATGCGACTGCAGTGCGTTCATACCATAAAACGGTGTCTACACTGTGAAACAAGTGTCCTGGTGCTGAGGGAACGTGCAGTCTCTAGGGAGAATTTCTGTTGGCAGCTGATGAAGGATCCTACTTTTTTTCCCCCACTCTGGCATAACCAGGCCAGCACCATAGGCAATTCATTACAAATTTCATTGCAATTTCACTATAAATCAGTGAAATTCCAAGGGAGAAAACCAATGCCTAAACCTTTTTGGAGATAATGTTATGTGACCTTTCGTCTTTGCTGTTACAAGAAATTCTGCACCGTTCAAGAAAAGTGGAAGTTACTGGTATTTTGAGTTTTGCATTTTATTCCAAAATTCGTAATTACACGTGTATTGAAAAGATCAAATACGCTGGATGTGGCCGGGGGCGCGATGAGGCGCGCGCTGCCGCCGTGAAGCGCCGCCTCGCGCCTTTCGCGCTCAAACCGCGGCTCTGCGGCGCGAGCCTGCTGCTGAGGCCGCGCGGCGGCCGCGCCCCGCCCCGCGCTGAGGAGAGGCGGGCCGGGGCGGCGGCGGCGGTTGGTGGTGCCGCGCGTCCCGCGCACTGTGCGCGGGCTTACGCGGAGGGTGCTGGTCTCGGTGAAGCGGGACGGGGTTCCCCGCCGCGGTTCGGAGCAGAACTGGACGTGCGCACCGACGGGGTGAGCGCGGGACCAGCCCGGGCCTCCTTCCCCGCGGCTGTGGGGCAGGGCGCCGCGGGCGGGAAACCAGCGCTGGTTTCCCTGTCTCTGTCTCTGGGCTCTGCAGATGCCGAGATTTGTGTCTGTTGAGAGACATTTGTTTTTTAAAAAAGAGCAGAACTTGAATTATTAAGCCACAAAATTACACAATAATAAATAACTTGTTTTTCTCCCATGCGTTCTTTATGTTTAAAATAAAATTTCAATGTAAAATTATAAGTCCTGCAGCAGATGCAGTATTTTTTTTGTCATCTTTGTTCAGAGGTGAGGTGGTCATGATACACGTGATTTATCAGAGCCTTCAAGCCTGAGTAGCCTGAGCAGGATGTCATATTACCAGATGCCACCTGTTTCGCTACTTTCCATGATTTGTGCAGAGTGAACCTGGCTAAGGTAACTGCAGAGGCTGTAGCCAAAGTTACACAAGCTGTATGCAACTCTGCACTGATTAATTGTTGCTCATTTTTAATGCTTGACTCTACACCCTATTTCCGCGTTAAACTTTGTCAGTTCAAAATATTGTTACGCAAGCAGTGTTATGTAGCTATAGCTAAGCACATAGTCTTAAAAGGAAATGGGAACCAAAGGAAACCATTATTGAGAGTTTATTGATGAGGTAAAATCAAAGAAGTGTTCTTAAAAGAACCAAAATATTTAATTTTGGCTCGCCACAGATGCAAGTTCCAATGAGGAACAAATACAGGAAAGTCAGTACTATCTTCCTGTCCTGTTTTCTAATACAGCTAGGCTGATCTCAGCATTGATTAAGAATCAGCTGCTTTTTTTGATTTCATTGGTTTTGATGGGGTTTTTTTGACGTGTATATATATACAGAGAGAGAGAATGTGACATAACACCTAGCTACAAAGAAGTGTAAACCTCTTCACAGAATAGTTGAGGTTAGAAGGCACCTCTGGAGACCATCTATTTCAACCCCCCTGCTCTAAGCAGGGTCAGCTACAGCAGGTTGCCCAGGGCTGTGTCCAGTCAGGTTCTCAATATCACCCAAACGTGTTTTCTTCCTTTCAGATGGAATTTCTTGTTTGTTGTTCAGGTTGTGCCCATTGCCCCTTGTCCTGTCGCTGCGCACCCCTGAGAAGAGCCTGGCTCCATTACCTTCAGTCCTTCCCATCAGGTATTTATACACATTGATAAGATCCCCCCTGACCCTTCTCTTTTCGAGATGGAACAGTCCCAGCTCTCTCGGCCCCTCCTTGTATGAGAGGTGCTCCTGTCCTTTAATCGTCTTTGTGACCCTTCCCTGGACTCCCTCTGCTAAGTCTATCTCTGTCTTGTACTCGGATAGATCCTTGTACTTAATTGATCCTGATGACTTGTGCCATAATATTATAAGTGAGCCAACCAGGACACTGCACACAAGATATTCTTCTCTATAAAGACATAATATAATCCAACTAATGGGAAACTGCACTTATTTTTGTGGTGTACCTAGCACAAGAGTAACTGATGAAAAAAGCATCCAAAATGAAAGCAGTAAATATATAAAAGCTGTACGATGTACTTAAAACATGTACTTAACAGCCTGGTAAGTAAGTGCTGAAATCCATCAGCTTTTTTCATATCTCTTCTTGGTTTTTTTTTTTAATTTCTCTGACTGATTTCATGCTTCTTATAATTGGCCATATGCTAGCAGTGAAGGCTTTGGTTACAGATAATGAGATATACAATAATAACAGTAAGAGTTTTGACTTAAAACTTTACAGAGGCCTTGTTAAAAACACAGGTACCTCGTTTGTGCTGTTTAAGTCTCTTCTTTAACTGAATTACTGTTCATCAACTATTACTTGTTACCATATTACAAAATACAATTTGTTGCAGCTGTATGTTAAACAGCTCCTTTTTAGTAGATGGGTGCTCAGAAGATTGAAGTGCATCTTAGATTTTCTCTATGTCAAGACACAAAATGAGAATTTTTACATTAAGGTCTCCAGTTGACCTTCTTTAGGAGTTGTACCCATACTGAAATGCCAGTTCTGCTCTTTGAGCTTTTGTTTTCTAGTTTCCAAGGTGCATCCTCCTTCACTGTATCAGCAGTCAGTCTGTTCCTCAGCAGTAGGTTAGATGCAAGTGAATCATTCTAGTATGTTCCAAGAGTATGTCTCCTTTTCAATCCTGCTACTAGATTTGCTACTGGCAGAAGAGAAGGGAAATTGCGTCTGTCTTGGTCTGCTGGTTTTGAAAATTCTTCTGCGCTTACTAATTTGCATTTGTGTGAAACACTGTGGGAGGCTTTTATCAAAGGGCTGGTTGCTACTGACTTCTGTGGGAGTTAACACTTGCAAACCTAAGCGCTGAACTTGTCTCTGATAGAGCTTTTCTTTGCACATACTTCTCTTAAATAAAGTTGAGAACACTTCTGTCTTCAACTAACTCAGATCATTTATATGCTAGATTGCTAAGGAAAATAAGACCTAAGTAAAATTGTATTAGACCTTGAATTCTATTTCAACTGCCGGAAGAAAAACGGGCCCATTAACTCCAGTGGTTCTAAAAAGCAAGGATTTTTTCCTTACCAGTGATGTGGAGGCATGGCCAAATTAAGTCTGGATGATGTTAATGCTCCTTACCAGGAACAAATTACTATTCAGTAGAGCTTTTTCTCTCAGTGTTTTTCCCATATGTAATTTATGAAAGAGGGGAGAAAAATGCTGTAGTACAACCCCTGCTTATTATTACTCTTCTATTTTACTAGAAATTTATGGATTTTTTAGAAAGGTAAGGATTTCTAAAAACTTGGTGAGTGACATGGAACAGCTATAAGTGAAAACAGATATGCAGTAAGTATGGATGAACTTGAAACTGTCATCAGTGCTTCCAGTCAGCGGCTTCTACTGCTGAATGTGTGCCAAAAGGTGCTTTTTGCTCTGGCGACTTTTTAACTGGTTAGAGACAAATGTTCAGTCCTTACTGAAGTAGGGTGGATTCAAAGCGTAACAGGTGAGAGTCTGGAGTGGTGGTCTTCAGAAAGTTGAAGGGAAGTGCTCCATAGTTTCTTTCTCTGAACTATGAAGAATGTTAATATTGGAACATCAGTTGTGTTGTCTTCAACCAGATGACTTCTACAGTTGAAATGCCTCAGAAGATTTGATTGCAGTCTTGAGATCCAAAGCAGAGATTTTGGTATAGAGTTGAAGCTGTTATTGAGTGGAGGAGAGGGAAGAAATAAATGCACATCAATGTCTGGCACAGCTTTGGGGACTGTAGATAATTTCTGTTACCTTTCCTGCATTCCACTGGGCTGTTTTATTTTGTTTGTTCTCTGTTACTTATTTTTTGGTTGGGATATATTGGAAGAAAAGTGAGTATTTGAAGAAGGAAGACTCTGACTTTCAAAAGAGGAAAAATCCAATAGGTTACATCAGGATCCAAAAGTAAATTTACTCCAATATTAAAATAACTTCCATACTGTATTCCTACTTATTAATTGTGTAATTTTAAGTAAGGCACAGAAAAGTAAATATTTAAAGTGCTCATAGTATGAAATTAAGGTAATGCACTTGCACTGAAATTGCAATTACTAGGACATATGTATGCAAATGGATCAGAGAAGCATAGCAGTAATTTAAAAAAAATCACATTGTGTACTTTCAATTTCATTGATGTCCAGCAACTGTAAAATCATTAGTCACCTTGTGCCAGACTAACTGCTATTCGGAACACACGTAATCTTTCTGCAGTGTGGTAGGTAAGCTGGAATCTGAAAGTTGTATCTATGAACTGTACCTTTGCAAATTCTTTGGATAAATAAATGCAAATAATATAATTCCCCAGCATTCCAATTTGGTTTTCTTGCTATATATGTTTAAAAAAACCTCAACAAATCACCCCAAACCTTAGTAAATGATAGTGTGCAATTGTGTGGATTATAACTATCTGGACCTTAGCATCTCTAGTTCCAGTTCCTGAATCTTAAGTCAGATGACTGCAATGGCAGTGGATAGCAGTGTTACAGTAATCCAGTGGAAGTCGGATCCTTCTGGGATAGGGAACTGTCTGCATTGGGTAATTATTTTTGCTTATATTAAGATGTATGACCAAGAGTCAGCCCTTGTGAGGAAGGGGTAGCAGCTACTGTCTGTATTGCTCAGGCTCAGGTAATGGTAAACACACGCAGACAGTTCCTACTTCCCAATTCAAGTTACTAGCTGGCTTTTTTATTGTCATGTGTCCCTGTGGTGTGACACTGAAAGAAAGCACAAAGTTTGCCAGGGAGAAACAACCATTTTGGTATCGTGTTGTTGTGGAGCTTTGTGCAGGTATCCTTCCTTACTCTGGAGAACTCTGAGATCGGTAATAAGAGTTTACAGAACCATGACTCTGGTGGTTGGACAGTAAATCAGCAAAATTCCACTGAAACTAAGGTGAAACTAGCTACACCAGACTGCAATACCAGGCAGCCTCTGGTCAAAAACGTTTCTATTATATGAATGGATCTACTATTACCTGCAAGAGAATATCAAAACTGAATTAAAAATGCATTGCCCTGGGAAGTACACTAAACTGTGTATTCTTTTCCTTAGGACATGATGGGCTGTTGCTTCAGCTTTGCATAAGCCTTGGAAGGGATGGACCTTCTGACTTCAGAGTGAAACAGGAAGAAACATGCTGGAAGGTGGAAGAAAATGTTACTGGAGCCAAAGATGCTGCTTTGGAGCAAGTCTGAGGTATCCTCGGTTGTTTTTTCTTAAGGACTGTTCACTTTATTACATCTCCAGAACTTTAAAGTTGTGTAAGTTCCAGACAGTCTTCTCCACCCCTGTTGCAGCTTTTTGCCTACAATTTGTGACAGAACTATTGCTACTGGTCTTGGCAATCAGTTGAAATAGCTGCTGCTAGTTCTAATTTACAGTCAGGTGGTGCCAACCTGCAGAAGGTACTTCAGATAGCTAGATCAAAAGGCCTACTTAGTTAAAAAACAGGTAACACTAAAAAAAGTAGCATGTTAACTGTTTCTCCAGGAAGCATCCAACATGCTTCTCCCACTACATGGTAATTTGTTTTTACAAGCAGTAGAGATGAGCAAAGGGCTAAAATCATCACATACTGTATTTCCACCACTAGAATGTTCTCTTTGAACCAGATTTCCTGCTGTCTGAAAAAGTCTCCTGGCTTTCTTGTTTGTTTTGTGGAAAGAATGCTTGCTTTTTTTTACAGTTAAAGTAAAGGTTAACTTTTCTTGGAAATGGTTGCTATTGCTCTAGAAAGAGAGAGTATGCTAAGGATACAGACTGAAGAAGTAGCAGGAATGTGGCTTGCCTAAAAAGACTGTCATAAATTCACTAGGTCAGGTGGGCTTTTAACTATGAGTGAATACTGTTTGGCTGATGCAGAATAAAGGGAAACGAGTTTGTAAAATCCAGTCCAGCTTAATTACAGGGAAGCACCTGCCTGAAAAATTATTTTTGCTTGGTAACTGAACCAACTTGCTTAGCACTGAATTTTGGCTAAGACTGGAGAATAAAATGTAGGAATACTTTATAGTTTCATCCTAGAGATTGGCAAGTGGTGCGTTCAGCTATATAAGCGCACAAGTATCCAGTCAGACTTTTCTGATGTATTTTGACTCAAAAGTCTGAAAAATTGGGAGCCTATAGCAGCAGTAAACCTTGACGTTATTTTAACAATGAAGTAGTGAAGGAGAGAACAAGGAAAAACATACATGCAAATGTTCTACTAGCTTTTTTATAGTTGTCAGTAGATAACCTTGGGAAAATGTGTTTATTTGAAAGATTGCTTCCCAAAAAATGAGAGGGAAATTCTGTGCGTACTTCACATTCTAACACTTAGAACACAGTGTCCATTTTTAATCATGTTCTTGCTGTAGCAATTTAACACATAGTTGTTTTAATTTAAAATGTCATTAGTGCATAAGCTACTGTTTTTCATGAAAACATCACTTTTTTTACACTAAACTGTAATAATTGGATTCCCCTTCCCCCCCCCAATTTTTTTTTTTTTTAGATTCAGCATAATCTTCCTTAGCATAAAAAAAAAATCCTAAAAATGCCTGACTTGCACTATACTTTCGTGACGTAAATAGATAAGTTATGCTGTTGTACCAGGTCAGTAAGTACAACCTGTGGGACTTGGATGCAGAGCATGAAATACTTATTATGTTATTAATATAAGAAAAGAATGAGGGCAAGAGATAAAGTGTGTGGAAGATGTGCAGACAATGGATCAGCTTCTTAACTTCTTAGTTCTTGCTGATGTATACATATACGAATATATATGCTATCTCCATGTTTTATGCAAGCACTTTTAAGGGCAGGATTAGAAAGCCAAATTGTGAATTATAACAGTAATCTGAAATCAATAAAATCAAATAAAATAGAGAAAGGTTACATTATAAAATACTGCATTTGGAATCTAAAAGTAAATGATCAAATGCAAACTGGAGAATAACTGCATTACAAAAAATTACATGGAATGAATAATTACAGGTAACACTTCCAGCAGTTACCTTTTTTGAACAACCTGAGTTCATGCGAGAGTAATGATTTCTCTCTCACTAGCACTGACAAGATCTATACTGAAATCCTATGTCACATGGAAAGTATTATTGGTGAATTGAAATGAGTTTGGGAAAGGGAAACCAAAATAAGTATGTTTGCCTCTACCCACTATGAGCAATTTGTAAATGAATTAGGTGTGTTTATTCTAGAAGAGGAAGCCTGGAGATGGATTTAACAGTCCACATTGTGAATTTATTTTAGGTTTTTTGATGTAATTATTTTGATCATTAGGAGGCTAGTCATCAATAAGAGAGTCTTGCAAGGATAGGGGGAAAAAAGGAATTTAATTCAATTTAAGGAAGATTGCATTTACTATGTGTAAATAACAGAATTATTTTCTGACTGGGGGGATATGGTGGAATTGTTGTAGGATAAGGATAGTTTAGACAGATGTCTATTTTTGAATCTTGCCTCGGGACAGGAAGATGGACTAAGCAATCTTTTGAAACTTATGTTCTTGACTGTACAGTACAGCAATAATGATAAGAATAATAAAGTCATTCTGTTTGTCTTGGGTGTTCTGTATCCTGTAAAATAGGGAATAAGCTGTCCTTAATTTTGGGACATAAGCATATTTGCAGTAGGGGCGATGCTGACAGAAAAGACTATTGTTTTGATTGGGGATCTGGCAGGACTGGGTAGGTAGATGAAATTCATATACAACCTCCCCTGGCTGAGAGCATCCAATTTCTTTTTATTTTAAGGAGCTCTGAATTGAGTACTTGTTACTGGGCTACAGAACAGTAGTTTGTCATTCAGCTAGATTGATATCCCACTTCAGGGATATGTTTTTGTTTGGTGGGGTTTTGGGGGGGTTTTTAACTTTTTTAATGAATACGTATTTAAAATATGTATTCATAGGAAGTGCATTCTTTTATGCATTACCTAGTTATGCAAAGTGGATTCTCCACTCCTGTATTTTCTGGAGACCTCTGTTCCTTCTTATGTACAAGCCCTTGTTCTTGTCATGCTGGAGTTGAACTCGGATATCTGGCCTGGGAAACCACAGGCTGAAGTTTTACTTTAGGTGTATTTATTTTCCCAACCAAAGGCCTGTATTGCTTAAAGCCACTCTTCTCCGCTCATTCTTTCTATCAGCTTTCTTGCATACCTGCTTCCTAATTCCTTGCATGCCTTTTCTATCTTTTGCAGGCTGAATTTTCAGTCTATAGACACTTCTTCTTGAACAGCAAGAAAAATATAATCCAAAGCTGTTTCGCTTAAATAAAATGCCTTCACAAATTGCTAGGCTGTGCCATTCTTTAGATGTGAATTTCTACAGTGTTTATGTGAAAATATAGACTTTCTTTTCTATTGTGAGATTTCTGCAATATCAGAACCTTGAACATTTTAGCATAGTCCTATAGTTCCCAAGTTGTTACTTTTCCTAGAATTGCTTCAATAACGTGTTGAAATTGAAGAGTAAATCTGCAGTGATTATGAATGTTTTTAGCAAAAAGACTGAAGCACTTGGCTGTCTACATGAGCAATGACTGATCAGACCAAGAGTGCTATAAAACTCAGGTGCCACTTCTGCCATTCCTTTTCAGCTTCTGCTGCTGAGAACTGGTGATTTTTCTTTTAGAAGTGCAGAGGGAATGACTGCCTTCCCCTCCCCCTGCTTCCAGCCGTAAAGTGGTAGTTTCTCCACAGTAACACTGTATCAGTACATTTGGCATCTTTTCATTCCTGTGTTGGAAGGACATTGTATAATTCAACATGAGTTGTCTTGGATTCATTGATGATAATGCCTGCATAGCTGCATGTGATACAGCATTTGCATCTTTCTTTTTATCTTTACCACTTAGAGTGATAATGCAATAAAATACTGGAAAGTAGTTGTCAGCTAGTTTGCTTCTTTCAGTTTGGCTCTACAGCCTCTAAGTATTCCACAGGAGATGCAAAGTCACTTTTTACTAAAGAGAACAATCTTATTTTTTCAGTTTAAGTTTATTAATATTTATTGCTAAATAAAATCTGCCACACTTTGAAAATGGCTTGAAGAGTCTTGGTAAGTATTTTCATCTAGATAAATTTAGTATGGTGGGACCTTGTATTTAAACACATGTATTTCAGTTACATACCCATGTTTTGTGATTTAATGTGCTTTAATAATTTGCATGGTGATATCTGAACACGGTTTGAACTGAATACATTCTGAGCTCTGCCTACTCTCTAGGTGCAACTTTTTTTTTTTTTTGCAGTTATCACCAACAACAGAAAAGTTGGATAGGCATTTAATTTTAAAGCTTAGATCCTTTCACTTTCAGAGTCTGTGCTCATACAGAGCACCTGTATGAGAAGGTCACTCCCCTTTTACTTGATGTAGATGCATATAGTCTGAGGCAGCATGTAGCCTGCGGGCACTTGTGGCAGAACTTTGAAATAAAACTTGATCCATTAGTTCTCATTTAAGTTAATGCATTTAAGAAAAACAGTCTTTTCCACGACTGGAATTATTATTATTACAGAGCAGAAGGAATGGAAATTGTGTTTCTGGATAGGAATTATGTTTCCTTTGCAACTTGCTACTTCAAATTTCCATTTGTATATGTTTTGTAGCTTTTCAGTTAGAAATGTTAGCTGCAATTGAGATTGAAGGTGCCTCACAACAGAGAAGACCAAATGACAATGAGTTGTGACTACAGCTAATACCAGTGTGAGCACTCCATTCTGGCTTGGTTTGCTGTGCTTTTTTTGTAACTCTCTTCTTTGTTCTTGTTTTATTTTTCAACATGTCAGCATTTAGCTGTGCTTGAGAAGTAGCATGAGTTTTCTTTGTACAGTGCCTTTCATTTTCAGAACATTGCGGTATGCTTTCCAAAAACTGGGAAGTTGGAAGCACAAATTCTTTAACAGTACCTTGCCCACTTCATAATGAAGAAACTTCACAAGGAGTTCTATTGAACTGTTGGAAGAGACCTGTAATAGTTCTTCTATCAAAGGGCTGTGGGACTATGGAATTTCCCAAGAAAACTTTCTCTGCCACTAATCCACATCACTTTTGCTAGGGATAGGTTCTAAGCAGGGATATGAATCAGGCAGTTGATTTCTATTGTCTCACAATACAGTAATAATGAAGAGAATGTGACACATTTCTTCCACACAGAAATCCAAAGTATAGCATGTTTGCCCAGTGTATGTAATTTCATTAACCTGAGTTAGATTTGTAACACTGCAATGTCACACCTGACAATGACCCCCCCAAAAAAAGAAAAAAAAAAATCTCTAAGGTGCTCTCTCTTTCATGAGGTTTTCATAGGAATGATTACGTATTCTGTCTCTCACAAATTCCTACCTCCCATTATTGTGGTACAAGTGGTGAGAACATTGTTTGAAAACTAAATGAAAAAATAATTGTTTTTGAAGCTGTGAACAGATACGCTCAGAAGATGTAACTCTTCAGGGACAAGAACNGGGGAGTGAGCGAACGGCTGTCTGGTCTTCAGCTGCTGCTGGGTTAAACCACAACAGAGCTTAACTGAGTTTCCACGTTGTACAGAGAAAAATTCGGCCATGTGTCCAGCACGCACACACACCATGGGAAGCCTCTGAAGAAGACTTAAGGGCTGGGCCTTTGCATGCAAATGTCTTTCACCACAGCAAATGATCCAAAGAACAACTTCTATAAATACTGTAATTTCCAACTGCGGAGATTTCTTGTCCTTTCCTGTGGATTCCTTGCCAATCATTTTCTCAGTTCTGAAGTAGAGATGGTTCTGTAGCCAGCGTGCACCTGAATAGCCCTTTGAGAGCTGTATTGAATTTTTGTTGGCTTTTGTTTGAACTTTTAAACTGACACATTATTTTAGCAACATTTGTAGAGAAACATTGCCTCTTGGCTTGTTCTATTCCATCGTTACAACAACATAGTAAAATGAGGTTGTGGCCAAAGTCTAGTCTAATATTTATACCAAGATTACTGCATTGCTATACAGCACTGTTTTAAAGAATGTCTTCTTTACCTTGGAGCACAAAGGACAATGGCTCAACAAAACTTTTTGAACAAAGAGGATATACATTCATTCGCAGATTTCCCAACACAAGTTTTGGCACTTCTTGTATCTGAAGAAATTGTATTAAGAAAATGCTGATTTGTCTTTCTATCAGATTATGTTGAAACTGAGGTAGAGTTAATGGTCATAAATCAAAAGTGGGCAAAGTCCCATTCAGAGGATCATATTTAAGAGAATAACTGTGCTTTGACAATTTTCAAGTATTAAATACCTTATTGGAGACTACTTTAGAGATCAACAAGGGGAAATATTTATTTAAAAATAAAGGATGTGAAGATACAGCTGGTTTAACAGAAATAAAGTTTAATCAAGTACTTGATCCTGGCAGATATGTCAGTGTTGCTACAGCATCTCTGCACTTCAGGAGAACATTAATGCAAGTTGGGGTGTTACACTGTTCCCTTTTTCTCATAGGTATTTTCTGGTTCTTTCTTAATTAACTGTGTTATTGCAAAATCACTTAATCGATAATGTGATCATACCACTAATTTCAGCTGGTTTCTACCAAGACATCTTAAAATTATAGTTATAAGTGCATGCCTTAGAATGCATAGCATTTTTGTAATTTTGTGAGGAATTTTGTATAAAGAGACTACTCTTGAGTGAACTTAGAGCTTGTTAATACAAGATCTGTTTCCATTACAAGGTAGCTGTGGTGCAATGGTAAGAGAAAGTGCTGGGCCCTGGAAGTTGTCCAGCCAGAGAATGATTATTTCTTCTTTTTGTTTTTAGTTAGTATTCTGACACTGTTTGAGACAAATACCACAGTTTGGTAATGTAATTCATGACATATCAGGTACAGTAAGGTACAGCAGATGGATGCATGCCAGTATTTCAAGGAATTAAAATGGTTTCTTTCTCTAGGTTGTTCTGGAGAATTTCTAGTCCAGAGATTTTTTTTTTTTTAAACAATTTTTTTTTTTATGACGCTTTTATTAAATTTTAGGAAGCAGCTGCAATTGGTGGCAAGTATCTGAATGAGCTCACAGTGATATTCCTAAGGTACTATCTCAAGCTAATCATATATTCATTCCAACATGCTACCTACTGGTGATGAGTTTACTACCAAACATAATGCCTACATTTTCAAACTGGTATGAGTTGCAGCTGTGTTACTGTCTGCAGAGTTAAAAGTGTATTGTTGTGATCTTCCTTTGCAAATGAAGAACAATAATGATAATAAACCTAAACATTGTTTTCTTCATTCAGAAAAAAAGGAAAGCTGAAGTAATATCTTTAGGATTTTGAACTAGTAAAATACATATTCTCTGTAGTGTACCTTGCCATTAAAGGCTCGCAGTTCTTGATGCAAGGGGTTTAGCATCTGTAAGTCATTCATAATAAAATCTAATCCCTTATGTGCCATGGAAAGCGGAAAGCAATGATAGCTGCAGTTAAGCAACTGATAGATTGATAGTTGCAGTTAAGCTTGATTAACTAAGCATTTAATGCCAGCTGCTGGATAGCATTAAGGGTTTGGTTCCATTGCAGCCTAACCCAGTTGAACCCAGTTGAAATTGGTAGTCTTTATTTCTTCTGAAGGATTAACTGTAAATCACTTTAGTGAATTTGTTCTTGAGTCTGTCTACAGCCATTTAAGCATAAACATTCCACTGGAGTTTAACTGGGTAGAACTAGGCCAGAAAGTTGCCAGCAAAAAGGATCATGTTCGAGTCCCTTGCTTCAAGAGAACACAGTATACCTGAACTTGGCTAAAAGCAGAACTTTTTTTACAGCAGTGAAAGGCATCTGACATGGTCTTGCTTCAGTGGCTAAATGTCACAGTAATGACTACGGGAACAATACAGTACTGGGAGGAGAGAACAAGGAAAAAGAAAATTATATTGTGGGAGGAGGACAAGAAAACAGAAGTGTGCTGTTGTCTATCTGGGGAGGAGGAAGAGTGAGCAGATTCTTTGCTCTCTTCTTTATGCCTTCTCCTTTAGCTTTTACCTGTACATTAACCATTCAGACTTCTGATTCCTGCATCAAAACAGCATGAATATTCTGTAAAAAAAAATACTTCTTTGTGAGCTATTTGAAAAAATAAGAAATCCTTCAAATCAGCATTTTATCCCCAAACCTACTTCAGTCTAGATTCTGCTCTAGAAGTGCTATGAATACATCAATTGGAGACTGAGGCAATAAATGCCTTTCTAGTGTTCTGTACTTTCATAAAAGGCTTGGCTTTGATCCCAGTACACTGCATGATGCTAAAAGATTATTAGGATGTTGAGTGTTGAATTAACTGAAATGAACTCTATGGAAATTTATGCATGATATTTGGCACAGTGGTATAAAAAAGAACACATCACAGACCAAAATGCAATTGCCTGCTGTTTATATAGACAGTGTTGTTTTCCGTGCCACAAATATTTTAGACTATCCAAACTGTCCCATGTAATCTAAACACGTGGCCTTGTCAAACAGAGTAGAACTCGGTGTACCAAACAGAAACCACCTTAATAGAAACAGTAAGTAATGAAAATCAATTTATAAGTCAATTCAGTGCTCAATTCTGTTTGCTAGAAATATTTTGAGGATTTGTCAAGGGTGACAAACTGACATTATTTGAGCAATGATTGCTTTAATCAGTTTCCGGAATAAAAAAATAGAGGTTATTGCTTATACGCTCATATTTCTTTTAAATAAGGAAACCTACTAATTAATATTTTTCATATTCTGAATAATATTTGTCGAGTCCACCTCAGATATATTGTAGCAAGTGGGTTCCCCCCCCCCGCTATTAATATAAAGGTTCAGTGGCTGGCCAGATAGAAATGTTCATTTGGGGCTCAGCTGTTCAAAAGAGTCAAATCTGGCAGCTGCTGTGAGGACTAAATTCAGGCTGGTGTTAATAGTGGAGTTTTACGCTTTTCTAGTACCTCTCAGCACAAATGTTACTTCCACTTGGATGCACAATTCCCTAGATATTTGAGTGTTGCTTTAGAGACCTAGGTCCTGGAGGCATGTCGCTACCGTAAAACTTCAGCTTAAAGAGCAAGTTCCTGACTCTCCTGATAGGGAAAATTGGTGTGGAGAGTGAATAAGCAAATCTGGGCTTCTAAGGTGCAGAAATTGGGAAAAGTGAACTCAAACATTGGTGCATGTTTGGACTGAGACTTTTAATACATAGAGAGAGTAACACTAGCATCTGTTACTTAATATTTATTTGGTAGCAAGCCTTGTTATGCACTGTAGAATTGACATACTTAGTATATTAGTAATTAGAAAGGGCATTCTTTTCCATGTAGTGGAAGAATGAGTAGTGGTAGTAGTGAAAAATGAGCAAGAATAGAAATTGTGCACTAGTAATGTGTTTCCTTAAGCCAGAGCTTAAATGTTACATAACAGGTGGAAAAAATATTTAATTTCAAATACTTAAAGAAGAGAAAGGCAGTGTCTTACAGATCTAATTCAAATGAATCACACAGGGAGAGGAGACTATACAGCAAAATGAAGTTCCATTGAGAGTTGTATAACACCTAAACAAATATTGCAGTTGCAATCTAAAGAAGCGTCATTGCATGTAGTAGAGTATAGAGTGCTTTATGAACCAGAAGATCAGTTGCTAAAATCATGTAACTGTAATATTTTAAAAAATATTCAGAAAGATACATTTTGTTGCACATCTTTTTTATAACTCCTCCAATTTCCTACTTGAATGTAACACTAATAATTTGTGGCATGAGTTAATGACTTAGGATTGTTGCTTTTGTTGTGATTTTTTTTTTCTTTCGTTTTTGTTTTCAAGATCTGCTATTTTTTTTTTTTCGATTTTAGTCTTTGACCTTCAAGTTTCAGGTTCCTACACAACTTCTTGAACAACTCCAAATGTCTGATACTTGCATAATTACTGGGGAGGGGGTACAGTGCTCAGGCAAGCTTCTTCCCATTTCATTTAATCATGTGCTTCACTGGTGGAATGGACGGCTTAATTTTCTTAAACACATTAAAAAAATTCATTTTAGAACTTTTAAATTAAAAAGCAATGTCCTGAAACTTTCTGTCACTGAATTTGAGCAGAGATGATGTTGGCTCAAAAAAGAATGCGTAAGGGCGCAGATCTTCAGAATTCAGTACAAACATGTATCTGGAAGTTCATGCATTCTCATAAATGTGAATTCTAAGAAAGCCTATAGCTGTTCACAGCTATCTGAATGTGTATTTACCTTACATTTGATCTGAGCAAAGCAGACATTTGCTGCATGCCTTGTACGTAAAATGGCTAAAGGTTAATGTAAGTTCATGAACTCTTGAGTTGCATTGAAACAATTGCAGAGTCATTTTGCTGATAATGACTCTCCTAAAGTTACAGTTTTGAAGATTAAGCTGCCCACAAATTTGGGATTGCTGATTTAACATGTTTCATATTCATTTCAAGACATTCGAACTTAACTGAATTAAGAGAATATTCATCACTTTACAGGATATTTGAGATTGCTTTATGGGGATGGACGGTGCAGAGTAGATGTATCTCTGGCAAGTTCACAGAGTCTCATATCCCAATTCTTACTGCAGTTTATCAGTGGTAGGTTTTTACTTCTCGAGTGGGTGTCCATTTGAACTAGTCACAGTATACTACTTATTTTACACTTTCCTTCATATTGGGTGTTAACACCCTTCCTTTTTTCATGTATGGTTTGAAGGATGTTCATTAGAAAACATGCATGGTGTCATGAATATGTGTTCTCACATATTGTGCGTCTCAGTTGTGGTAGCTAGAACTAGGGATGGTAGAGTATTTGTGTTCGGAAGACAAAACTAGGTCTGGTTACCCAAATCTAGACAAAATAAAAAAAGATTGAGAACATGAGCGTGTACGTGAGCTGGAATCCAGTCACCTAAATGCAAAACTGTAATATTTAAACATTTGTTCGGCTGTTGCTGGTCTAAGTCATAGGTTCTCCCTGCCCTCCCCCACCAAAAAAAAAAAATTTTCCCTGTGCTTGGGAAGTTTTGCTTCTGCATGTGTTGGAGGCTTGAGCTTTATTCCCTTTTCTTTGTAAGCTGGCTTACCCTTGTGTTTTGTGGTACAGGTGCTTTCTCACCCTCTTAATGAATCTGTTCTGGTGTAGAGGAAACAAGTCAAAAAGAAACCTTTGAAGAGTATCACCTTCAACTAGTGGTTGTGATCCTCAGTTGGAAGAACTCATCCTTGCTGCAGGTACTGTTGTTTAGTTTATTCAGAGGCTGTTTAATATATGGCGCTTACAGCACATGGCCTCTTCTCCAGGTCAGAGACCTTGCCCCTGCTCTTTTTTCTTGACTCTTAAAACTCTGTATGTAAAGCACAATGACTTCAATAGGTGAATTTTACAACAGGGAACTGCCTGGTTGTGAAGCATGCTCCTGGGGGACAGGTGCTGTAAATTAAGGTGGAAGAGAGAATTGAACCTCATCAGACTCTTAGAAGTATGAGCTAATGAGGAGAGAAGCATGGCAGTGGCAGCCTTCCTCCTCTAGCATACTTTAAAACTTAAGAGTGGTTTTAAACTTTTTCTTCAGCAGAGGGTACCAGGTTGTTCTTTCCAAGTAAAAGGAAGAACTCCCTAATAGCACTGAGTGATGTGTCAAAAGTCAAGAGAAGATAAATCCACGTGCCATCAGTGTTTCCTGCTGACTATCTTATGAAGCTCCAATATCAATGGGCAGGGAATTTCTGCGGTGTTTTAGTTTTCTCTCAGTATTACCGTTAGATTAAGTTAGATACCTGTAGTCCAAACCCACATGTTCCACTTACGAGATCTGAAAGAATTGCCCAGTGCTGAGATGACAAATTTCTCTTTGGATCTGCACTGTGGATTCTTTTGAGACCCTGTTAAAGGTAAGAACTTAATATAACATTGTAGTATGCACAGAAAACTCTGCTATGATAGTTGCAAAGTATTTTTGTGATTATTTTCTTATGTCTTTCAGGGAGGTTATTTTCATAGGCCAGTTTAAAACACTGTTCTAGTTGTGCAGTCTAAATGGTTAGATAACTTTGATTCTGACCGAAAGTGTTACAAGAGAGCTGTTAGGGGCTTTTTTGTTTTCCTGTGCTTTGCTTCATTTCTAAATTTGTAAAAAATGTGAACCTAGTTCTTTGGTTTTCTTGTTCTGGCATGTAAATTGCCTAAGTTGACCAATTCAGTGTGGTATCTGATCTAACTTGAGTTTGTCATCTGTGATTGTGTTTCTTAGATGCTAGAACTGATTACAGTCAAACTGATTTTACAAGAAGTCCTGTTTGAACAGTGCAAAAATTTTGTTATGGTTCATGACAAAAATAATAGACCACTTTATTTCATCATTCACACTTGAGTATTTGTTATCTGCAGAAATCTTTTTTTTTTTCCCTGTGTCAGGTTAATTTGTGTGAAAAATGATCGTGGCACACTGTGCCAAACGTGACTTCTTATCCACCAGCGTTCTTAATTTCTATGGGGCTCACAGGAGTTCAGCCCACATATCTCATCCATTAATTGCTTTATTTTGTCTTTAATCCTTGAATTAGCTATAACATTAAGCTCAGACAAGCCCTTGGGCCTGAGTAGTTCCGTGAATATTGACATAGGCTCATAAGGAAGGACAATTTGTCTTGTAGAATTTTTAAAATACATTAGTGACTGAAATCAAAGGCTATAATTTGGGAATACAGTACTTGTGTAAGAGGCTTAGTAAAGGAGTGAAAGTTTAATCAGAAGTGCTGATTATACTAAATAATTTACACTAGTAAAAGCTGAAGAGTTCCAGAAACTAGATGCTAAAATGTGAGATTATGTTGAGCTACATTGAATTTTAAGTGATCCACATGGATGGGGAAAACCTAATGTTACATATGAAGCAATGAGCCATGAGCTGACCATTAACTCCTCAGGAGTAACGTTAGTTCCATGGAAACATCATGGACTGGTAAAAAGCAATGTGAATGTCCAGAATCGTTGGGAAAGAGAACCACATATTAGTTGTACTAGACTGAAAAGGCTGGAAAACAGATGACTAAGATGAAATGTTGATAAAGATCTGTAAAATAATGGAAAGAGGGTATAATTGGTACTTTTTTTATAACGGACAGAACATACAATGAAGGTGGTAAGCTCAAACAGAAGATACTTTTTCAATGACATGTAAGCTATGAAACTCCTTCCCCAAAGCATGTACAAATACTAAAAATCTACTTAAGGTTAAGTAAATTCATGAAAAATAAATTTACTGAGTGATTTTAAGTACAGAGACTGGTTCATAAAGTCCCTGGCTTCCAAACAGTTGGAACTGGACCCTGGCTCAGAAAGACTGGTATCAGCCCTTGTCTTTTTATGCTGCTCTCCATGGCTTCTCATTCTGTTTTGCCTTCAGTGTGTTCTTTTCTGATGTGGGGTAAAGGGGAGTTGGGGCAGGGAGGAGGAGTAAGGCAGAGTTTGTAAAAATGATGCTGGGCTGCAGGTACCTTTTGGTGTGGCTCAGTGTGTTCCTGTTTGAAGAGTGTGAGGTGAAGTCTGAAAGGAGCAATAGGTCTGTTTTACTTGTCAAGTAAGTCCAGAAAACTATGCCTTGCCACTGTGCTTAATCAAAAGGTATATAAAAAATAGATTTTTTAAAAAGTCTTAAATGTCCATTTGAAACAAATGTTTCTGTTATTCAGCTTTCAACAATTTTTTATTTTAATAAGAGCAAAATTTTAAAAAGAAGCTTCAACAGCTGTTTTCTTTGAAAGGATCCGAAATACAGTTGCTTATCTACGACCAGATTCTGCTCAGACTTGCCAGCAGCACAAGGGGAATTGATGAGAGGAGTCAGGGAAAAGCATCAATCAACTTTGTAATGTGTGTGCTGGGAAATCTAATTATCTGATTATTGCTGTAGCACCGCAAAAGCAGGGCAACGAGTCTTCAAATGGCTATGTGATTAGTAAGCTTTGACTGTGGCAGTTTCCCTGGAAAGGAAACTTGAAAAGCATTATGTTCAAGCTGAGTACTGTCAGTGTCTACCATCTTTTTCTTCTGCTTTCTTTTCTTGCAGTGTAGAATTGTGGATTAGTATAAAACTAATTAATTTCACCTGCATATAGGAATACCTTCTGTGGTCAGCTGGTGCAGTGAACATACAACAAAATCCAAACCACTGTCTAAAGGAAATGCCTCTTTTATATCCACAGGAAACTAATTAGGACTGATATAATTTTAGCATTTATATGGTAGTGTGTGGGGTGAGTAGAGGTGACTTGAGAGTGTGAGTGCATCAGGAAATGAGCTTCAGCTTGTGAGGGTTTATGGGATGTTTCCTAGGTACAGAGCCTGGCGGAATACAGATGCTGAGGGAAGAGCTGCTCTTTGTTGTGTTTTTCCCTAGCACTCAGAAGCACTAACAGTCACAAGAATCCTTTTTACTTTTAATACATAGCTATTGAAAAGGCCATTTTCCCTTGCAGGCTGCTGGTAACATGGCCCAGAAAATGGTAGGGAAGAATGAATCGGTATAAAATGTGTGTAGTAACTGATCAGTGAATCTGGGAACTTACTACAAAAGAAAGATTTTGTGAGTGTTTATGTGGTACATACCTTTAACAGAAAGCTGGTAAATGATTAAGAGCTGCTTGAAATTAGAATTTGGAATTACGGAATGGGGTATTCTTTTAGATAGAGGCATGCTTTATTCTTCTGTCAGTAGGATTTTAGGCATTGCTGCCCTTGGCAGGGCAAATGTGCTGGAACCAAGTCAGAGGACATGGCTTATATCAGTGAAGGATGCCTGGACGTAGGCAGGGAGAGCCAAGAGAATAAATGGGGCTGGCTCTAGATGCAAGTTCCTCTTCCAAGTTTCCAACCAATAATCGTACAGATTAACTATTGCGAAGGCAGGAAGGAAGAGTTCAAGAAATTTTTTTATCTCAATAGTTTATTTTTTACTGGGCATAAACAGCAAGATGGGGGCGGGGGGGGCGGGTCTGCAGAGGTGGCCTCTGTGAGAAGAGGGCAGGGACTGCCCTGTGCTGGAGAGAGTTGGCTCCACAGTGGACCCACTGCAGGACATGTATGAGCCCATCAGTGAAGCTGGTCAAGCCTCTGTGAGAACATATTTAAGAAAGGGCAGAAAGTGCCCAGAAAGAGAAACAATAAGGCCAGAGCAGTAGGAGGTGCTCTGTGGTGGACCTGATAACATCCTCGAAGGGTCTGTGGCACATGGATAACCCACACCAGGGCCCGCACTGCCCCTGGAGGGACCAAGTGCAACCTGCAGGTTGACAAGGGAGTGGAGACTGGAGGGGGTGAGGGGATGAGGATGTGTCTGGAGTGAAGCTGAGCCTGGCAGAGGGGGAGGAAAAGTGTTTTCCGTAAGTGTTTATTTAACTGTTTGTTGTCTTTGTTTCTGAATACCTGTATCAGTAATTAAGATGTTAACTGACATTAAGTTAAATTCCCCAAGTTAAGTCCATTTTGTGTGCAACAGTAATTGGTGAGTGATTTTTTCCTGTCATTGTTTCAACCCTCGATTTCTCTCCCTTTTGTTATTCCTATTTTCTCCCTGTCCTGTTAGTGGAAGAGTGTGAGCAAGTGGCAGTGTGGGTGCTTGGCTGCTAGCTAGGGCCAAGCCACCACATTTTTGTATGTTCTTTTTAAAATTCATGAATTAATTGTGTCCTTCCCTTAAAAAAAAAAAAAAAAAAAAAAATTGCAGGATTATAATATGAATAATGGAATGCAGTCTGATGTATCTCCTCTTTTCTAATGACTCTAATTACTCATTTATGCTAATAAGCATATTGCTTTAAAGTGGAAGTTCTAATTAGCTTTCTTAGAGCTCCTAGTCGCAAACAGCAGTATAATAGTAATCTCAATGACAGACTTATGCATTCTTAAGCCTTGTTACCCTGCATTTCCTCAGGAATTTGGAACAGGTGACTGGTGATAGAAGATGGACTGAATAGCAGACTCTGATTGCAGCTGGCTAACCAGCTTTGTAAAATAAATCTCTCCCTTTTGTTGCGGTAGCTTTTAACTGTTCAGGATATTATGTATTTAAAATTATTACATTCCTTAGATCTGAGGTTATATCAATAGGTAGTGAAATAATCTGTAATCAATTTGCTGAGCAGGTGCATGCGCCTGCTTTCTGAGAATAAATTACAAAGTGATCCCTATATAACAAAAATACTTTAAAAATAAGAAATCAGAATGCTTTTTTCAGAGGATTGGATGTGTGCATAGATAATGGAAATTTCTTTCAAATGATTGTTCTAGAAATTAAAATTGAAGAAAGAATGGGAAGGGGATAAAACCAGGCT
>VZTQ01006344.1:135-15691 GCA_013400755.1 Pelecanoides urinatrix | reverse complement strand
CCCTTAACTCCTTGTCTCAGGTTGAGTAGGTCTCTAAGGGCCAGCTTTAGTTGTAAGAGCACCTGTGTATCTCTAGGGATGAGAGTATGGGGTGGGGAGGGGTGTCAGGGATGTCAGCTTTTGGGACCTGGAAAGTCCTGGCCAGCTGTATGTGCATGTGCATGTGTGCAGCAGTCTGTAACAGCAACTGGAGTGGGGCTGTTGCTTCAGGGGCTCATATGTCCAGGTGCCAGCAATTGGAGACACTGGGATCCAGGGGCCAGCTACTGGGCAGGCTGAGTGTCTGAGACCAGTTACTGAAGGGATCCACCCTGTACATACATACACATACATATATATTCTCACTAGTGGACCTCCATCCTGCTCACCCAGAGAGGGGAGCAGGATGAGGCCGTTGGTGCTGTCTATGTTCACGTGAGAGCTCTGAGTGTCTGTCTGCGATCTATGTGGCTGGGCATGTATCTATGTGGCTGGACGTATATGTAGTGTATATGTGTGCATGCACCTGCTGGGAATGCAACTTCAGCCTCACTACTGCTTGGACCTGGGGACATGGAGTGGCAGCAGCCTCACCTCTCAGGCTGTTGGATCCAGCATGATATATTTTCCTCTTACAGAAATAACAAAGTTCATAAGTCAAAGAATTAATGTTTGCATTAAAAATACTTTTGATTACTGTTTGTATTAAAAAGACAAGAGAAGATGTTACCAAGGCTGATGTTTGGTAGAACTGTTCAAAATGGAATATTAAAGGTCTTATGATAGGAAAGATGTGTCATCGGTGAAATACTGGCAAGGCACAAGAGCATCAACTAAAAAAAATAACTACTATACCTTTTTTATTTCCAAATTTTTACACGTACAGCTTCAGATGAAATTTTAGCACTTGATATCCATTAATGACAGATGAAAGAAGATTTAAAGATTTAGCAGTAAGCATATCAGTTCTTGATATTTCAGTGTCTAAAATGACCTTCCAGTTCAGCTGAGCTTTGATTCATATCCTGCTACACATGGACAGGCTTTCAACTACAGCTGTTTTTTATTAATCCTAATGACTGAATATTTGAAAGTAACAAATTCTACATTCAGCTTTATTTGTTATCATGGTACTTGAAAGGCTTATGTAGTCCAGAAGATGATCTTGGCATATCAAAATCTCTTGACAGATCCTTCAAGGCATGGAAATATTCCAGGGAACTGTTAAAGTACAGCATGCAAAGGGCTGCGAGCATTGCATGGGATGATGACAAGAAAATCAAGAGGAAAAGCAGATGATGCGTTTCAGATTAAATTTTTTCGAGTAATATCTAAATACTGGTAATAGGTTGAAGGATTTTTAAACATAACCATATTATACAGTTTCAGATCAAATAATATTATTTCAATGTTTGTAAAGAATTCAACATTTGCATTAGGGAAAATTAGCAGTTTAGAGGAAATCTT
This sequence comes from Pelecanoides urinatrix, assembly GCA_013400755.1. Taxonomy (NCBI): domain Eukaryota; kingdom Metazoa; phylum Chordata; class Aves; order Procellariiformes; family Procellariidae; genus Pelecanoides; species Pelecanoides urinatrix. The sequence continues at coordinate 14,245 of VZTQ01006344.1, read as the reverse complement.
GCTATTTAAATACTTCATTAATGCCAAAATTTTGCAAGCAATTAAACACAAAGGAAACATAGTACACTGATTATTTATATATCACTTTTATATCAGAAAGGTATTTCTCAACACGGACATCAAATGGAAATATGAGTAGCTGTATTTAATCATGCTTTCAGGCATGAAATATTTTAGTAGCTGTTCCACATACGTATTCTCAATACCACTTGCAAAATCCATCAACTTGAAACAGTATTTAAGAAAGATGTGCTCTACTTTGTATATAGACATAAAGAGAAAAGCAAATTATGTCAGAGATGCGAGTAGTAAAAAATGATACTATCAATAGATTTTAACAGATGTAGAAATCACAAAATGATTAATGCTCCCTTCCTATTGATTTATTATTACTTAGATGATATGACAATGGCCTTAAGTGGGAACATAGATTTTCATGGTGAAGACAACTAAATGCAGAATGGGAAATTGCTTCTGTCCTTGACCCTACTACTTATGCCTGCATTTTGCTGAATACTAACAGTCCAGAAGCAGCAGTGCCTATTTATGAGTTCTTAATTTTTCAGTGTCCAATTCAAGACTTTGAGATCTGCTTTGAGAAAGGTTGGTTCCTGGAGGCAGATGAAGTCAACAGAAGCTATACTTGAATATTCAAAGTGCACACTAATATAAAGTATGCTTAAAAAAATTGCAGGTCTTGGGTATCACAGTTTTTGTATATATACTTTTGACCTCAAGCTCTCTTGGTTTTCTCTTCCCATTTGTAAAATGCAATAGTAAACAACTCCTACTTGGAGAGGTTTTTCAAACATAAATTAATATTTGGAAAGCACTCCAATGACAAATGTCATAGGAAAGCCCATATGTAAATGAATAATTCTTTCTTTTGAAAACAGTTTGAACAGCATTCAGAAAGAAGGCCAAGGGCTACATATTGAGCAAAGGAGGAAAAGATACATTTATTAACTGCTAACTGAATATCATTCATCCTTTCCACTGTATGAGTCACAGATTATAAGGAAAACACAGTCTGCAACCACATAATGAAAGACCATATCGTACAGCATTCAACTCCAGAGGTGACATATCTTTTCTTCTCATTGGCTGAATTTGCCACCTTAAAAATGTTTCCCACTGCAGTGTGAGGGGAGAGAGGTCTAACATATTCTGTATTCTGTGCACTTCTAATATTTTGATAAGGGAAAGATTTGTGTGCATGTTTGGAACATAAGATCAACAAACTGTAGGCATCCTTCCTTCTCTACAGCGAGAGCAACAGTCCCAGGTCTGCTGCTCTTCTCTGTATCCTCACCAGCCAGCACAAAGCTAGAAGTAATCTGCTATAAGAATGGCCTGGTAGCAAGTATCTCCCCTTTGAAGGGGGATTACTGTTGGTTGCCAAGGCTTCTCTGGCTCATTATAGCCATGGATTAGTTCCTGTTTGGGACAGATTATTAAATAACAATTTAAGCCTTTGTAGGGGTTTAAGGCAGCCCAGTCGAGTTACAGGTTCAGGATACGGTAACAGACAACAGATCAACACCTTTAGGGATAAATGATTTACTTCAGAATAATGGTACAGTAACAAATACAAATCAGTAGTACCATTGTCCAGGTCAAAATCACAGTAAATCCAGTAATTCACTAATACTGGGCTAAACTTAATATCAGGGCGCACAAAGACTTACTTAACCATGGTCATCAGGCAGGCTGACAGGAAGCAGGGCATAGCTTCTTTGGACAAAAAACTCAAACCAGCCAACAGGCTCAGGGAATTCCAAATTCCTGTCCTTTTATTGTTGACTCACAGAAGCACTATCTGGACTTGTTAATCAATCATCACATCCCACCTCTGTTTCCCCTCTATTCCAGTTCTTTCCTTTGTGTGCACAGTGCTCGGATGCTACTTTAAATGGTGCATGATCACCATATGGAGCTATAGTCGTATAAGGAAGAGGAAGCCAACCTGAGACAGTCTATTTAGCCTGTGTGCAGAAGATAATGCTCTAATTGAAACTAAGTTAGAGGCATGCTGTGGTCAATTTACAATAATCCATCTTCATTTTTCCAATATTTTGTGGCCAAACACTGGCTTCAGGCATTCTCAGGTATTTTCATTAAAATATATATGGGAGCTGAAATACAGGTTTCTCTGTGATGACTGTTGTTCATGTATTATCTTAATTTTATACTGTATATCCTATATGTCAAAACATGTGGTTTCAGTATTCCACACTGAGGATAGTTCTGTTTTTGTAATGTAAAAACCATATGCTCTATTCTAGGGAAAACAATTCCCATTACTTACTGTGACTTTGACTGTACATTAACTTCACTTAACATATATTAACTAGAGTTAGATGACAGACTTGTCTTCACCTATTTAAAATATTCTATTAAAAGGCTACAGATTCCATGCTTTCTCTATTGAAAAGAAAAGCATACAAAGTTCTGCATCTGAATAATTGTATGACTCTTTAATAAAATATTCTTTTAAAAATGCTACAAAGCAAGATCACTGCATTACCTGATTTTTATTTACATATTCTGTATGGTGAATTATCTGTTTTAGCATGTAATAATTTTCTTCATTTAATGACATCTATTGCTACATAAAAAATGTCCTCAAGAGTCATTCAGCCAATTTAGAAGCAGAGCATCAGGTTCTTCTGTTACTGCTTCCTTGATTTTGACTATCTACCTTCATTATTAGAATGGCTGTTAGATAAGGCAATTTCCTTATTCTCCCTTCTGCAGCTACTTATTTGGCTCTTATCTGGGTTCACTGTTTGACGCCAAAGAGCTTGGATTTGATCAGAGCTCCTTGGGTTTGTTAGGAAAATCTCATTCCCTAACTACTGTACCAATTAGTCTTTATAGTATAAAATTGTATGAACTTTCTTAATAGTATGAAACAGTATTAGCTTTCTTAAGAGATATATAGTTTTCATTGTATACTGCATAATCATGGTTAAGTAAGGATAACTATAGGGCCCCAGCTCATTCCAAGGAGGTGGCCTCAGCTCATTGCAAGAAGAACCTGGAGATAAGGACCTTTGTTTCTCAGAATTTTAAAGCCATCCACGAAGAATAAAGGATGCCCCTGGACTACCAAGATAACACCAGAATCCTAGCCCCTCCAACACCTCTGTGAAACCCTTCCATTATCTGGCATCATAGATAAGTAAATGTAGCAAGACCGACTCTAGGGGACATCTAGATCAAGAAAGAAGCAGGTGGATGATGACGCCATAGAATTATAGCTGCTTTGCAAAACAGTAGTATGTGCGTGTTAAGTAGTGATTGGTCAAATCATGTTGTACCTGAACGCTTGAAAGGTATAAGAACCATGTGTAAAACTGCATTCGGGGTGCCCCAATTTGAATGGGACACCTCAGGAGCATGAATAAAGAATTACTCTTGTAATTCTATACTTTGCATCCTAGCCTCTCTACTCGGTTGTCACGGGCCAGTTGCAAAATTTTCATGACAGGTTCCACCTGTCACCAGCTTTTCCTTTTGCTAAAAAGTTATTTTGAGAGTTAGTTTAAGCATGAGTAATTAAAGATTAAGTGTCCAATTACATGCTTATCTCAATGTGTAGTCGCATATCCAGAATTTTATGCAGCTTATCGTTTTGCATCTTAATTTGGATACTTCACCTCTCTATGCATCATTACAGTATTTCAAGGGTATTGAATGGATAACTGTAATTATTAACCTTGTTCAGTTCTCCATATACAATCCAAAAACTGAAAAATGTTAGATGGCAGATGGTATACAGTGTACATAACTGTATTGCAAAGGTTCTGATTATCTGATATTTAAACTCCTACATGTGAATTTGGAAAAATAATCTGTGCTGTATTTGAAATATTATAAGTATTGAAAACCTAATATAACCTGAGTACAAAGCTAATCATTATCTGAGCTGAGTCCTTTGAAACCAGATTGAGAAAAGGAATGTTAGTTATGTATGTCTTGTTACAAATCTTGAAAGCACAGACAAAAAGTATAGCATTCATTATTTTAATACAATATTAAGACCGTAATGAGAACAAAATGCTATCGCATGTTCATTTTAATGAGAGGCATTATAAATAAGAATAGGAAAGGAAATAATATTAATCTGTTTTACTTGGCAGAAACCATAACAAGTCTGACTAGAAAATTTCTGGATAAAAAAAAAAAAAGAAAAAAAGACTTTATGCTATGTATGTCCTATACTGTTGAGAAAATTTAAGCAAAACTTCTGTGCAAGATGTGCAAACCTTCTTTTTTCCATCTTAAACCTAGAATGTTAGATAAGTTTTGCAATGGTTCAAGTTAGAACCACCTTCTGGATCATCACTGAAATGAAAGTTAAGGAAACTACAGCATCTTTTAAACACTAACATTTACTTATAGGAGCAAATGAAGGGGGATTTCTTGTTTGTTTGTTTGGGTTTTTTTACAGAAAACTCACAAAGGACACATTCTTCTTCCTAGAACTGGTTGCACTTCCTGGAAGAATAGTTAGAAACTAGCTTTGTATGAAAGAATACCAAGTAAAAAAAACTAGGCAATACTCCCAAAAAGAAAGGGGCTCAATATTGATGAAGAAGTGTCATACACGTATCATACAAAGCAGCACAGTGCAGGGGATTCCTGAGCTGACACTGAGTGAGCTGGTGTGTCTACCATGCACGTCCCTCTTAGTAGTATGTTGTTGTGTACAGGGTTTCTAAAGATTTTATTCTAAAAGTGGCAAAACTCAACAATTCAGCATCTGAAAAATATCTTCCCTGTGTTTTCTTATGCATACAGTTCAATGCAATCGTGTTTCTGAAGTTCCAATTCCGACTTTCCCAGATTAGAAACCTTGCAATGAATTCTTTCTTTGATCCATTCTGATTGTAATGTTTGGCTTAAGGGGATAGGGCACTGCTAATCTTATTATATTCCAAAGCAAGAAAATCTTGCTAGCTGCATTAGCTCTGCATGAGTCTCTTAGGAAATACAATCACAGATTATACTAACAGATCTTTTTAATTCTTCATCCTTTTGTATTAAATGTAAGGAAGTAATTTTTAAATTTTACTTCAAGTAATGAGGTGCTAAATGGAAAATTTTGAGAAACACTTACTTTATGGTGCCAATAATACAAAGAAATAATAGTTCATAAAATAATTTGTTCTATCAGGAATGTCTTTTCTGGAAGATTATGAAGATACTGAAAATAGATATGCCATGTTTAGAAAATAGATATGTCTTAAACATTAGGTGATCAGAGGACAGATTGACATAACTATTGACACTTTCTGTCACTAATGCAATATTGTGAAAAGAATCCAAAAAAGCCTTCATTTCTGTCATGGAAAAAANGGGTTAAACCACGACACTCTGTAAAGTGGATACAAGGTTTATATACACTTAGAGATGCTATGCAAGAGGCAGATAACAGGATGTGAGTTATATATATCTGTTACATACACAAGGCTACAGGTGTCTTGCTTTCTTTAGAGCAGGGACTAATTTATCATGAAGGTTACACAGTGATTATTGTTTCAGGAGACAGGGTGAGAGTTCAGTTGAGAGGCCCACTCAGGCCTTAGCATATGCACTTCCACATTTCAAACAATTGTTTCTTCCTCTCCTTGTTGTATATAAAATTAATAGTCTTCCTTTTCTTCCTCCAACTAATTTTGGCTGTTTAGTTATTAAGTGAAAAATCATTCTGCTTGTTTACATTTCTGAATGATAGATCTTCCTTCTCACTTACTGGCTGTGTTCTTCATGCGCATACAGCATGGAAAATATGTAGAAATGTCCAGCAGCAATGCATTTCCCATTATCTTAAGCACTTATCATTTCCCCCTCAGTGTCCCTCTTACCCTCCACACACACACAATTTTCAAATCGTACTGATGAAGTCCTAAATGACTTCAGCTGAAATGTGGCATTATAATTTGCTATATTTCTTTAGTTACTTCAGAATTTTGGTTTGGTGAAACATCTCCCAGGCTCAAATCTACCTTCAGCTATATCAGTACAAAACTAAAAAAAGTCCATCAAAGTAGAAGCTGTTTCAATACAATCTGCTCCAAGTGACTTCATACAAACTATTCAGTAGTCTCCTGAAATCTTCCTTTTTCCTCTTATTCCCCATGTCTTAGTTTCTTGCATGTATCCTTTTGTTCCTCACACTTGAAGCATTCTCCCTAAGTCTCCCTAAGGCCCCAATACTTTTCCAAAATCTGTTGCCTACAAAAAATACCAACAGCTATCCCACATTCTCAGAATATAATGGTCCTATGAATCTAAAACCAAATATCAAATTATTCTGATTAATAACTTAACTGAAGAGTTAGGGAATCTCTTCTTCATATATGAAGAAATGGGATGGCATGATTGAGAATTACGTCCACTATTCTAAAATACAAGCAGGACACTGATGATTACCTGCCTTCTCCTAACATTCCTCCTATTTTCCTTATCTACGTGCTAAAATTAATTCAGGAAGTTGTGACATATTGAAATGAATTTAAATTGTACTGCTTTGGTGTGGGTTTTTTTTCCTGAAACTGAGTGTCCTTTATTTTTTTTTCCCTCCTCATTCAAACTAAGCAAACATGTTTGGTGGGAGAACGCCACATGCTATAAAGTCATATTTACTGGAACATGAGATACTTTCCTAAGTGGGCTTACTAGAGATTTGCATTAGCAAAACTTCCAAATCAAAGCAAATTTGTTTTGAGTGAAAACTCTTAAGTGCAACTGCATCTTAAAGTCTTCCTGTAACATTTTGTGAAAATGGAAATTTGGTCAAAATATATACATGGGATTTCAAGGCAATCCTGATGGTCTTTGCAAGAACAGAAATAATTGTATTCATATTCTTAAAGTGGAAAGCTACATAAAATTTGACTTGAGTGTTGAATATATTGCTTTGGGGTTTTTTTCCTCACAAGTAAGCCATTAGTTTTAGAGATTTCAACATATCTTGTTCTTATATGTGAAGCATAAAACAGACAGTGAGTATATAAATTAATGAATATATTTGAGACAAGAACTTTGCACATTGCTTATAAGCCTGCTGTCAAAAACATTAATGCAGAAACTGTCTCACAGTGTGGCATAATAGCTGTTTTGTGTTGTGAAAACACAGACCTAATCAGGCTGCTAAGTTTATAAGAGCACATTTTAGAATCAGCAGTAACACTTAGCTACTCCTGTCTAAACAAAATCACAGAATAACAGAATGGTTGAGGTGGGAAGGGACCTCCAGAGGTGATCTGGTACAACCCCCTGTTCAAGCAGGGCCACCTAGAGCAGGTTGCTTCAAACTTGTTGATTGAAACTGTGCTTGCCAGACCACTCCTTTAATTTATTGGCATTCACACTTCATTAAGAATGGGTTTGCGTTTTGACAAGGTCTTAATTTTCACCTTCTCTGCCATTACCTGAGGAAAGTGAACAATTTTGCTGGTGTGCAACTCAATCGTAGGTTTGTTCAGCAATAGCTTTCCACACTAAGTAAGCATGTATGTATTTCTTTGGAAAAGTTAATGGATAGATTTATTTCCAGTGAGTGATTTTTTTTTTTTTTTTTTTTTTCTATTTTAAACATAAATAGAGCTTACCGGAAGCAGAGTCAACAATAGCATCTACTGAAGCCTACTGTGTATCAAAAGAAATCTTAAAGAAGTTGAGGTGTCTGCCACCATCGAAGTCAAAGACAGTTCTTCACAGACCTTGAGGTGAAAAGGGCCGGACAGAGGAAATTTAGTGTAAAATTCTTTCAAATATATTGTCAATGAGACCTGATGGAGAGGGAAACATTATTTCCCTACTCATTTTGTCTGCATTGCATAAATTAAGCTCTATCTGAGTCTGACATGTCACCTTCTCTGATGATTCTATTGAGAATAAGCTATCCAAAATGTATCATGCATATTATTAAAATTGTTTTTGTAATGTGTTCTAGAAAATTATCTGTTAAGAACTGGACACAAATAAACTTTGCAAAAGAAATAAAGTACAATGCTGTTAAGCATTTAGGATAATCAAGTATATTTCATAGTGAAACAAAGAAGTTCCTGACAAACTCTCTAAGACTCAATTTGGAGTTTTAGAAAGCAGGTATTTATTGCGATGTCGGACGCACAGGGGATCACGCCACCTACTGTGCATACCAAATCACTCAATCATATAAGTTATATACAATTAGAGTACNGGGTGGTCTCTGGTGGTCAGCAGGGTAGTGAACTCTTCATGAACCTGTTCCTTTCTTTCCTTATAAAGTCGAGGTTTGTCTCCGAGCCACGTCTGGACCACGTTTGTTTATGGTTCTCTTTTCCAAGGTTACTCTTCACTAGAGTCTAACAATGCTTCTAGGATACACAGTTTATACTAGTTACAATTCCACACACCTGCAAACACAACACCTGCTAGTTACCTAACTTCTAAGCAACAAGCCTTCATTGTTTAAAATTACAGAAGCAAGCAGTAGAATTACAGAAGCGAGCAGTATGGAATAGTAGATACTGTACCTACTGCATCAACTGGGCCTAGTCCTTGCAAGATGTTCCTTAGGAAGCGTGATTAGTGGTGAGCAGAATGACCTAAACCAACTTTTTCTAAATATATATATATATGTAAGGGTATGTTGAAGGAGTGTTTGCTCCTTTAAGGATATCTGGTCAAAGGAGAACATAGAGACACAAACCAGACCACAAATAATAAGAGAGAGAGTGATAAGAACAAACCTGGACAGTGGCACTAATTGGCAAGGATATGGGAAGTGTGAGAATGTTTATTTACAGGAAGATTATCTGACTAAGGACCTTGCCAAATTAGGAGAAGGAAAGGGAGACACACACACACACATATAAAACCTGACCAATTAACAAAGACAATAACCAGAACCAAACCTGGTCAGTCTTGATGGGCTATCAAGAAATTGCAGGTAAATCGGGACTTTGCAACTGATAAGGATGCAAACCTGAGGGTCTAGGATGTTGGAGAGGACTTGGTGGAGCTATGCAAACTGATGAGGGAATGTGCAGGGAAAGGGAGGAACAAAATCAGGGAGGAACAAAAGGATGTAGACAGAAAGGGGTTTAAAAGGGGCCAGTTGCATGTAAAATGGGGCCAGTCAGTACGCTTGCCTGATCGCTGCCTATCTTCTTATTAAATCTTAAGTATCTCTCCGTAATCGCACTCTCTATCCCATGTGTATGTTTGCTGAAAGGACTACGTGCCACCTACTGGTTAGACCTGTGTGAATGGATTTGGGGCCAGCTACTGGAGTCAGACAGTGGTTATAAGCATCCCTGGGCTGTGGTGTCAGCTACTGGAGTGAGTGAGGGCCCTAGCGTGAGTAGCTGGGGGGGCCATAGCTCTCTGGATCTAGGGAGGGTCCTACAGACTTTGTGCTCAGAATGCCAGCTACTGGGGGGACCAGTGTGAGTGGACTGGGTGGCAGCTACTGGAGTCAGACTGGGGGTGTAGGCCCACTGGGAGTGGGACCACAGGTCACAGCCCTGTGCCTGGTGCCAGCTGTTGGGGAAGGTACCGAGTATCTGTATCTTCCCCAAACCTGGTGTGCGTGGGGCTGTGCATGTGTAATTCGCTACCAAACTTCAAGCTGGACTAGCCAGTGAGTAGGAGGAGACCTTGGGTCTGGGCAGGGGTATCAGGTGAGCAGAGGGTCCGTGCTGGTATTCAAGGGGACTTGCGAATGTGGACTGCCTGTGGGATGACTGTGTGCATGTTTGCTAGCAAGCATCAAGCTGGACTACCAGTGAGTAGGAGATCCGTGAAGCAGGTAAGAGGGACTGGGACCCAGGTTGTGGTACTGGACGGACAGAGGGGGCAATGCCAGTACTCAGGGGATCCGCGAATGTGCGTGTGCTTGTGACTCTACAAAGTGTCATGTGTGTGCCTTCACTAGTGAACTTCTATCTCAACCAGATGAAGAGGAGGAAGGGGACTTGGCTCGCTATGCTTATGTTTGATGGGAGTCCTATATGTAGGTGCTGTTGAAGGCAGTGCCTTGTCTGTGACAGTCTGTGTAGCCGTGTGGTGGTGCATTCACCCCCCTCCCCTTCTCCTGGGCCACTTGTTGANGCTGCTAAACACATATAATCCCTAAGATATAAACCCTTAGACATAACATGATTTTTCTTTATATGTTTCATCTGTGTAGTAAGTAATAGAGTGAACCTTGCCATCGAACTCTGTTAAGTCGCACCTTTGTAAATCTCTATTAAAATCACTTTCTGCTAATACCTTTAACGGTGATTCTTTGGGCAGCCTCTAAACCACTCATTCGCGACAAGCCGGCCGTGTTAGTATCCTGTGTGTATCTGTCCATGTCTGTGCGTCTTTGTGCATGTCTCTGTGTGTGTGTCTCTGGGATACATGTTCTGCTTCACTACTGGTTGAACCTGCAAACGGGAAAAGTGGCAGCTGCATCCTTCAGCCTGGGCAGAGACCCTGGGTCCCTGGGTGCACCAGGCTGGGGCTCCTGTGGCCAGGCAGGAGGAAGTCCTGTGCTGGAGCTGCTGGAATTGGCAGCCGTTCTTAACATCCCTTAATTCTCTTTCTCTCTCTCTCGTCTTATCAGAGGGAGTACAGGATGATAAACAAATAAAGGTTCTAATTAACTTATAGTCCTGGACATTCTACTCACTAATCATCCTCTCTGGAAACTCCAACGCAACTACACTGCACTTGACCTACTTACAAAGTATCAAGTGGGTTGTGAGATACATTCAGTGGCTTTTAAAGAATAGCCAGAACATATTTGCTCACGTTATTCACAAGTAGGTTTGCACATCAGCTGATTTAAAAACGGATATAGTTTGTCCCTTATTGCATCATAGTTGTACGGAAAGTTTTTTCTTCACATATTTCATGCTAGAGGCAAGTGCGGAGTATTTGTCTGTACGTGTGTGGTAGTTTGGCATAGGGTTGGGACTGGTTAAGCTTTGTTTACCCTCAGACAACTTCCCTAAAAGTCACCTGTTAATCACTGTGTCATAGAATCATAGAATCATAGAATCATTAAGGTTGGAAAAGACGTCCAAGATCATGCAGTCCAACTGTCAACCCAACACCCCCATGCACACTAAACCATGTCCCTAAGTGCCACATCTACACATCTTTTAAATACCTCCAGGGATGGTGACTCAACCACTTCCCTGGGCAGCCTGTTCCAAGGCCTGACCACGCTTTCAGTAAAGAAATTTTTCCTAATGTCCAACCTAAACCTCCCTTGGCGCAACTTGAGGCTGTTTCCTCTCGTCCTATCGCTNGAGCCCTGGGGAACACCACTCGTGACCGGCCGCCAACTGGATTTAACTCAATTCACCACAACTCTCTGGGCTCGGCCGTCCAGCCAGTTTTTTACCCAGCGAAGAGTACGCCTGTCTAAGCCATGAGCTTAGAACTGCTTGCTAAGCCGTGTCAGAACTGCTATGCTGACCCACCTGACTTCCCATGGAGCAGGGAAGTTGTGTCACTCATGAACACTAAATATGTCTGTGACTAAAAATGCTTTTGGTATCCAAGCCCATTCATCCTCCACACTGTTGATTTGGTCTCAAACCACAACAATGTGTTCCTGCCAATGGAAAGCTACAGAGTCTGTACTTTATTATGTTCTTCATTGTGCACTTTAAGTGTATAGAGATACGCACATACTCAAGCAAAGAGGACTCAAAACATCTATATATTTTTAAGTTCAGATTCTTTATACTTTAGCAATTACTACTCATTTTTGTGATGTAACTTCATTTTTCTTTTTGGGAAATGCATATATCCACAAAAGCTGGAATACATGGGCACAAGAACATGTGTGGTACCCTAAAGCAACTCCTAAATCCCCAGCCTATGCAAGTCACTACAGCTTGTTACAAGCTTCTAGTGCTACTCATTTGCCAAAGTCCTCCTGGTACAGCCCTACACCAACACCTCTGTTCATGTCAACTCAAACATAATGTTGAGGCCAGAACTGATAACAAAATCTCCACAGCACTTTTTTAACTTTAGCAAGAAAGCAACAAACCCATGAAAAAAAAGAAATTTCTATTAAGAAATTCTTCCTTCCATTGTCCTGGGTCTGTTCAGATTCTTTTCTGCTGCCACGGATCAAATAGTAAATTTCACTATGCAGTGATACATTTAGAACACCAGAAAGAGAAACTCTGGATGTTATATTTTTTGTCAGGGTATTCCTTTGCAGTAGTATATTGTACTTCAGTAAATATTTAATAATTTAGAATTAAGAAAAAGCTACTGACAGGATGAAACAAGAGAATAAAGTTTGATTTGTGTGAAATTTACCTCATATATGTACATTTTCTAGTTTTATTTCAAAGTTCACAGCACCAACATCTACATAGCTTATCTTTTCTTTTCTTACCAAGACACCAATCACTTCCTCATTCATCATTTTGCTACATACAACATTCCTAGAATAAGACAATTCATCATGACCAAAAAAAATTCTGAATTACGCTTCAAACACCACATAAAAGGGCAGCCTAGACTGAAAACTTGATAGCATTGCCATAAAACTGTTCCCACTAAACATAAACATGATACAGGGTAGTGTCCATATAATAAATTAAAGAGCAATACATTTAACATATCATCTACCTTTGCCTCCAGTGGACCACAAGACTTTTGCCCTTAAACCTATCATCAACTACTAAGCAAACTAATTAGATAACCATAGTAAGCCAAAAGTCAGAATTTGTTAGTTTTAATGGTGAGCAAAACCATGCAAGCTTTTAGTGCTGAAAATAGAGTGAAACTTTGAATAGGAACCTTTGTTGCTTAATAACCTGAATTTTAAGTTTGAAGTGATGTGGGCTGTTAAATCCTGCAATCTATCTATTATTAGACTTCAGTTCCTAAATGATTTTTGAAAATAGGACTTAGAACTCATTTTTTATGTAATTGCAGTGTAAATGAAGGTGAGGATAGAATATAACAGAAGTGAGGAAGGATGAGAAACAAAGGGATTTTATATTTAACTTCTGAAAACCAAGAGAAGCCTTTCAGACATGCTATGATACTAGTTTGCAGTGCTACTTAGTTCACACAGGTGCTTGCCTGTATTACTAAAGTTCTGTCAAAAAATACAGTAAAGGAGACAAAAAGTCAATATGTGAGTAGCATGAAAATTAGGGTTGATCTACCCTGTACAAATGTTCCAGCTGTTTTAGTTGGTGCCTGCTCTGGAATGCTCAATATGCCACTGATTTTTCAAGTACTGAGCATCAGCTGCTAAATCAAAAGAAAAGTGAAATTTCAAGAAACATACATTACAAGAAAGGCTTCAGAATGTCTTACCCAGTGAAAAGACCTTGCAGGGAAAAAAAATTAATATCTCACTCATAGTAAAATAACTTAGTTCCCCAGAAAATCAGTAAGAATGATGAATCTATTCTGATCAGAAAAGAAACAAAACCAAAAGTATTATCCTGCAAAGGATTTTCTTTCAAATTATCTCTAGTGATAAGCCATGGGACGGCATGCCAATGTTTGAGGGACGGTGTGCTAGCGAGGTCCTAAAGTCTGCTCCACAATGTGCTGAGTACAATGGAGCACATTTGAAATGTCTCTATACTAATGCGTACAGCATGAGGAAAAAACAAGAGGAGCTAGAAGCTTTGGCCCAGTCCCAGAGCTACGACATCATTGGCATAAGCAAAACCTGGTGGGATGAGTCCTGTGACTGGGGTGCCATGATGGACGGTTATAGGCTCTTCAGGAGGGATAGGCAAGGCAGGCAAGGTGGGAGGGTGGCGCTGTATGTAAGTGTCCTAGTTCCAGTTGGGACAGAGTTAACTTTCTTCCCAGTAGCTTGGGGGGTGTGCTGTGTTTTGGGTTTGGTATGAGAGGAGCGTTGATGGCCCATTGATGCTTTGGTTGCTTCTGGGTGGTGCTTGCACCAGGGACCTTTTTGTTTCTCTTTTCGGGCTCCCGTGCCCTGCCAAGTGCAGGGGAAGCTGTGGGGGTGGGAGGGGGAGCATAGCAGGGGTGGTTGACCCAGCTGGCCAAAGGGGTATTCTATACCATGTGACGTCATTCTCAGTATAAAAACCAGGGGTGTGGG
>VZTQ01006343.1:0-42177 GCA_013400755.1 Pelecanoides urinatrix | reverse complement strand
CAAACTATTCTATGATTCTAAGCTCAAAAACACAATTATATTTTTCTGTTTTGCTTATATTACAAGTTCTCTGGCTGGACTATGTAAACTGAAGGACACAGCTTTTCAAGCATCAAACTACTTGGCCAAGCTTCAAAGGTGAGCCCAGATGTGGTTTCAAAGAAGTGAGAAGTAACTGATTGCTGGTATCTTTTAAAATAATGTAATATCACATCCCAGAGGCTGGCAGAGCATGGGAACATGGAGACAGAGGTGAGCACCTTAGAAGTTTTTCTTCACTGTACAAGAGGGGAAAATCTAAGGAGGTAAACAATCCATTGGAGGAGGAAGACACCAAAAATATAAATGAAAAACAATGGAGTAACTGGGCAAGCAGAAAAAATATAGAATGATTACTTCACAGAGCATTGCATTATTGAGATAGTATCTGTAAAATTCAAACAGCATTGCCTTACGCTTACCTTGTAACAGAATAACTTAGATGGTATAGCAGCCTAATGAAAGTAACATAGCAAAATAGTACGGTAGTTTGAGGAATTCACTGATGTCTCTGGCATGCTATCTAGTGTTCATCAGTGAGGAGAGAGAAAATCATCACCCAGCACAGTCTTATTCTGCTAAATAGAAGAGGAACAGTCTGTTCCCTGCTCCAGAAGCCAGGTGATCCAGACTGCCTCATGTTTACATTCTTCTCATGCCTGTTCCCTATAGAGAAAACTGGCAGCCTCCACACTAGTCAGTAATTGTCTCTGTGTCTCTCCTGACCCAACCTATGCTCCTGAAGAACTAAAGTATGATTTTTTTGTGTATTTTTTCCAGTTCAGATTGTCAAAAATAATGAGAGGGCTGTGTTGCATCATACAGGACTGGTGTTTTTATTGCATGAAGCTGAAGGTATGTGTTAAGTATGCTAGGATATAAGGTTGTGCAAAGACTACTGGGGTAGCATTGGAGAATTGTATAGTGAAAAGGGAACCAAATCCAGTGCAAGATCATTCATACTGCTTTCAGGAGCAGCCCCTGAAGTGAACCATGTCTGGAAGGCATGCTCAGGATTTGTCTTTGAGAAAGTTCATTGGAGCAGTCTGAGGGAGTGAGCTGACAGTTAATTGTGGTGGATGACTGGGGATTAAGTGCTTACACTTACTCCCTGGCTTTCTTTTGCTCAGCAGCGTAGACGTGCCCTGACATTCATAAGGCCCTGAAATACATTATTTAGCTTCCATATAATGATTAATTTTGGCTTCTTGGAAATGGTTATTTCCACAAAATACATGGAAAAACAAGTTACATGAAGAAATTAATTACTCAGCCTATTTATATTGTTTTATATAAAGAAAGAGTTTGAGGATAACTTCACATATCCAGATAGTCATCAAGACAGTGGCAAATGCCATTTTTCCCTTGGGCATCTGTCAGCCCAGAGTCACTGGCTCTCACAGACTTTTGTGCTTGCTCACACAGCGTGGACTGATCTGCTGCTGCTGGAGCTCTGCTTTGGGCTGGAGGAAGAGGAACCTGTTTTTCTGTTGGTTTCTCTGCTCTTCTGTTTCCTTTGATCTAATGTTTCCATATCATTAATTCCACTCTGGCTAATCTTCCACCCTTAATTGCAAACACAGGGGAGGGGAACTAGAGGAGGGGAGAGGAGAGGAGCAGAGGAATTTAGTTACAGGTTTTACAGAAAGATCTTTAATATATATTCCTGTCATAACTACCAGAATGTAAGCCTTTACCTATGCTAGTGAGTATTTGAAAATAATGGATCTCTTCTGTGCCACAACTGACATCAAATTTTTGCAGATAATATGCAGATGCTGAATGAATAAGTTTGAGTGAAGGTCATCATTCAGATGGGATTGGATTTCATCAATTTTAAAAGGTTCCATAAATAAAACTTCACTAAGAAAATATCATCTTGAGTGGATGATGTTAATTTTAATTATCTTTAAAACTAGAAAAAAGTATTCACAGTATAAGGGAAGGAAAGAGAATAGAAGTTTATTCTAGAAACTTCATCAGCTGAGTGAATCATTTTGATTTGATTGTGAATTTTTGTATGTATATTAGTATGAATATTTGTATGTATATTAGGCACAGACATATTTTCCCTTGTTTTGTTTCTTGGTGAAATATATATTTTTTTTTCCTATAACTAATTACTTGAAAAGCAAGTACCATTTTTGTCCTAATCCAGCACACGCATGTAAGGATAATTTTTTAAAATTATTGTTACAAATTGTGTAATCTAGCGATGTTGTGTAGGCTCAAAAGTTCCCAGAGTGGTTAGTGGGATGTGGGTTCTTTGTTCCCCTGGCTTAGTACCATGTGATAAAATTAAACAGTTCCCAATAATAATGATTTTATGCTCCTTCATAATTCTAGGCATCTCTTGGACTCTCTTTCCTTCCCTTCTGCTCCCTGTTCCCTACAATACAACACAAATACTAAAGTATATATATTAGAAAGCAGTTTGGGGAGGCTAGAAAAAAATAAATTATGGTAAAGGGTGACTCTGAGAAGGTGTACTAACAAACACAGTGGAACCATAGGATACAAAGTACATGGCATTCCTGTCTATACTGATCGCCAAATAAAACTGTATCTCTTAATATGATTCTTTATACCTATGGTCTTCTGCAGACAACTAAACAAATGTGCATTTGAGCAGATTTAGAGGTAAGGATGTCATAAATCATGCCAGCTATTGTTTGTGCATGTCTGTGCCCTGTTGTGACCAGCCCACAGTTCTTCTAAGGACAAATTGCAAAGATCTGATGAGAACTAAATTGCTTTGTGAAAATTAACGCTTTTTTTCCTGGACCAGAAATTTTTGTCAATGTCTACAAACAAATACTTAGTATGTAAGAGGGAGATTGAAATTCCCATTTTACCAGCGATCTTTTGCCAAGTAAAACTAATCTGAGTGATCAGAAATAAGATGATTTAAAAATTAAAATTGTGGTTGATTCATAAGTCTGGTGGTGGTATCATAATTATATCGTGCATATATTTTATATAAGAATGGATCAAACTAGCAAGGAAGACAAAAATTTTGGGACCTCACACAGTTACAAAAACAGAATTGCAGTTTCCTAACTCCATTGTGCAAGCCCTGTGCTCTGTTTGGCTACTGACATCTTTCAATATATCCGGGTACTGGAATTTTAATAATGACTGTGTAGCTATGCTACATTTCTGTCTGGCTACCCCTATTAAAAATGCATTTTTATGAACATGTGTACACAGATGGGTGAAGACAGATTTAAACTCTTCTGACTTCTCTAAGCTAACTAGAACCATGCCAGCCCTAGTCCAGAAAACTCTTTCTGTAATTTAGCAGTGTGCTCATGGTGACACTCTGCATCTTAGTAGGGCCTGTGACATTCAGCACAGCCCCATCCCAGTTCCTTCATTTAGGACTGACCTAATCAGCTAATTTTAATTTTAATGCAGCTATTTTACTGCATTTTCCAATACTTTGGAGGATGTGGTTTGTTGTTTTTTTTTTTCCTTTTGTGACTATGCAGAAACCACATCAAAGATAAATAGAATAATTATGGAAAAAAGTGAAGTATGAAAACTATTCTCCCAGTGGATTATGTTTGTTTAGCGATACCAAAATGGTCCATCTTCCATCATTTTTCACTCTTTACATTTCAGGTAATATTGCATATGCTACAGGTTTAATTCCAAACCCAAAGACTGCCAGGATTTGAACAGTAGCCATGAACTGGAATTACCTTGCACATAATGAATAGATACCTCTGTTCAAACCCAAAGACTGCCAGGATTTGAACAGTAGCCATGAACTGGAATTACCTTGCACATAATGAATAGATACCTCTGTTTGTCTTATTAATACAACAAATGGTCCGCTTTAACAAATGTGCCACACCACCTGCTGCTTAAACAAACATCTAGTCACAAGTTCATCTGAGATAAAGCAATCTGTTGATCAGAGCATCCTCATATGAACAGTATTTGACTGCAGCTTATGAAACAGAGTGTGAGTCTAGAAACACAGGACACGTTTTTAGGAAAATAAACAAGCTATACCCTTATATAGATTTTTATTTCAAAGAAAGCAAAAGAGAACAAGATAAAGCTAAGCATCAGATGAATAAAATCAATGTGAAACTAAATACTAGCCAAAAAATGATAAATTAGAAATATTTGCTTCATATATTCGTATATCTCAGTGGGTTTCTTTTCAAAATTAAAACCCAAATCAAAAACCGCTAAAATAGAGAAGAAAAATGAATACCTTGAAAACAATAAAAACTCTGATCTGACACATCATCTCAAAAAGAAACAATAACTATATATTCATGTGATAAGAACAATTTCCTTATATTTATGAACAGAGAAATATGATTGAAAATAATGTCTTACCAGGCTTTCAATAGGCAATAGTCATATTGTAGAAAAGTGATATAATTTGTGACAGCTTCAATACCGAATACATATTTTATTTCATTAAAAAAAAAATCTACAGAACAAAGCATAGCTATGACTTGCTGCCTACCTATTCTTAATTATAATACCAAACTCCGTAACAATTCACTGAGAACAAGAATGAATACTCTAAGGCAGATTTTAGCAGTCCCTGCTTCTTTCACACCTTGATGTGGTGGGATGTTCAGAGAATCATAGAATAGTTGACGTTGTCAGGGATCTCTGGGGATTGTCTAGTTCAACATCCCCGCTCAAGCACGGTCATCTTGAGCAGGTTGCTCAGGATTGTGCCCAGTCAGATTTTCAACATCACCAAGGATGGAGACTTCAACCACCTGTCTGGGCAACCCGTCCCAGTGTTTCCTCACTTGCACCCAATACAGCGTTCAGTATGTCATAATCCACAGCATGTAAATTAAAGAGTAATCCAACTCAAAGGCACTAAAGGTGCTAGTTAAAGTTCTTGGGTTGTATTACATCCCTTTGAATCATACCTAATGTCAATTTATAATCACAAAAACTTCTGAGTAAAATAAAACATAACTCTGTGAAATGGAAGGATCATATTTTTCTGATAATTTTTACCTTCCTTTTTTCTTACAGCTGTAATACATTTTTTTGTCTGTTTACTTCCCTACTCCTCCCCAAGGTTTCTTGTTTCTCTGCATCCTCTTCTCTCCTCACTCCTATTCCTCCTTCTCACTCCTCATTGTACTTTATCGCTCTCCCTCTTTGTATGTTGAACAGCTGTCTGTCTTTCAATTGTCACTGTCATGATAGGCATTTTGAAAACATTTTACAAAAAGGATTTGCTTCACAATATTTCCTAAGCTGTGTGGATTTGTACGTGTCAGAATGATGTCTCTTGCTGTCGTGCCTCTGCCACTGCTGTATCCTATACCTTAAAATTTTAGCTCCTGCAAACTGAGCTTTTCCTATCTAGTTCATTCATAGACTATTATCACATCTCCTGGATCTTTTTTCCTAACTTTTTTCTGTGCATATTTGAATGGAAAATTAATGTAAAATTTCCTTTCCCATATCATAGTTCTTCAATGGAATGTATTCTCTTCTCACCACTTTCATTGCACATCAAATGTAAAAGCACAGAGAGGAAATCTATTTCTTACAGCTATATCAAATGCTTTAAACTAACCCTTCCATTTAATATACAGTGCAGAGGGTTTGAACTCTGCAGGTCCCCCAGGGGAACTGTGCAGAAACTCTGCATAATACTTCAGAAGTGTGGTAGTAGGAGTAATGTAGCTGAGCTCTGCTCCTTAACAAAGTTTCTAAATATTCTGCTTCTCTCCTGGGTTTTATTCAAGAAAAATAGTTGTGGTTTTTTTTTTTTTTTAGTTGCAGGGGAGAGAGGAGAAAGGGGAAGAATAGTTTTTGTTTTGTTTAGGATATGCACCAATAACTTTGGGCATATTTTTTCACCTTACAGAGACTTTCTCTCTTTGCTTCCTGTTCCTTAATGACTTTTCTTGTACCTACCCTATTCCCCTTCAGTCCTTTCTTTCTTTCCTCATTGTAAAAGAAGTTCAGATCGTGTGGGATAAAATTAATCTGATTCAAATAAGTACTTCGAACTTAAATTAAACTGTTGAACTGGGCTCCTTTAGAGTTGTCTGTTCACAAGGGCAGTTCCACATGCAGAAATTACAAAGCAAATTACAGCTTTTTTGTACTTTCTCCTACAACAATGGTTTATCCCTCACACAAAAATATTAAGTGGTTGTCTCAAAGAATTCATTTCAGTTAACTTTAGTTCCCAAAAGCTGTGCACTGAATCTAAGCTAGCTATCCAGGACCCCTCTCTAGTTGATGAAATGAGATTGACACATCCTGAGGGCAGTTTAGATGAGATGATAATCCCTGTAGCAGTGTCTCTACTCTTAATTGACTACCTGGGCTTGTTTGGCCGTGATGCTAAATTATTACATGGCTAAAGCTAGATGAGATAAATTTTATATTTATTATCTCCAGACAGAACATTACTCTTCATTGTTTGCTGTGTTGTACACTGTGACTCTAGGTCATTCTGTAGCAAATTCCAGTGTGTACTACCCGTTGAAAGAAAAAATAGGAAAAAAAAAGTTTTTTATATATATGTATATGTAAAAGCACAAAAGAAACATAATTAGATCTACCTATTGGATTCCACCTGTTGCCTGCAAAGCTGGACTTTATACATATTTAAATTCACCAAAACAAACTTAATGAACTTCTCATTACAGTCCTAATCCTACAGTCCTTACAGACCTCAAACTACTGTTAGTTTCAAGCAGCTCAGGTACTTCAATAAGAAGGCGAAGGGCATCCCTTCCTTTCCAGGGCCTACTGACTGTCTCCCTTAGGCAGTAGGTCTACTTTCTTGCATAGTTGTTTTTTTTTTTGGGTGTACATTGTAGTGTAATCACTTCAGTATGAGATCCTGGACTGAAATGAAAAATTCAAGCCATTCTAGCCTAAATGGACACAAATCTGAAACACTCTCCTATAAACAAATTTCCATCTATCAGAGACTTTTTTTGTTCCATTGTTTTGTTTCCTCAAAAAACAGAGTCTTTTGGCTGAACTGTTGGAAGTCAAGCAGGTTAAAGTCAATAGATAATCTGTGAGGAATATATTATATATAAAAATAACAACCTGTATGGGCCCTTAGTAATTGCTGTCATCTAAACATCTCTCCACACAAAATTACTACTCTAGTGAGACATAGCGAAGTGGACAAAAAGGGGAAGAAGCAACTTCTCATGCATGAAATTAAATTTTTATATAAGAAATAAATAATGTTTCCTATGTTTAATATCTTGGTTTAATTATCTAGTCATAATCAAACCAAACAGGAACGGATGCTGTAGCCTTAAATTCTTAACAAAGAATTCAGTTTTACAGAGATACTTATACTGGACCAGCTCTTAACAGTGAAATACTGAGGAGTTTACTATATAATTAAAGCAAAAATCTTGAAAGTAAGTAGGAAGTGTATAATACCTTGTAAAGCAGACTGTGGTTCCCAAAATATCCATGACACTTTGCAATGCCTTAGTAATGCCCTATAGGTCATGTTGCCTTTATAACATTCTTAAAAAGAAAGTATTGGATTTTTAGTGAGAATAATACATTGTTTCTGTGGCATATATCTTCTAACATAATCAACACATTTTCCCCCAGATGCAAACAAAAGACCATCCCTAAGGCTTCAATGTTATTTTGTAAGGAAGAGACAATTCTGAGGATGATTTTTTTCTGAGAGGCCTGTGAATTCTGAAACTTATGTAGTTTGGGGGAACTGATGCTGGGGATTTTGCATTGTGCATTTAATATTTGAACATTAAAGTCAGTGGAAATCTTTCATTTACTACAGAGATGAATTTTCTTCGGAGCATTTTGGATGTCATCTATGCTTTTCACATTTGCCCCTATATATAAATTTTTTGAAGGTTGACAAATAATGTCAGGAGCTTTAGATTATAGACGTAGTCTATAGTCCATAGTCTTAATTTTGTGATGTATTTCTTTTTTTCAGATCAAGATCTAGAAGGGTGAAAATTTAAACATAATCTTATTATTTTAAAAGGACTGAAAATTTTTCTAGGCTTATTTAGTTAAGAAAAACACAAGGTTATACAGCCAAGAGAGACCTCCTGGGTGAAAAAAAATCAGTTCAGTGTTTTCAAAGCCAGCATGACACACAGTCTTCCATAGATCTATCTAATTCTGTATTAAGCACAACCTTTTTTTGCCTGAATCCTCCCATTAAGAACCTATAAATTTTGCTGTAACACTTGTAACTCCACATGAAGTTAAAATTACAGGGTATTTATTGTTGTACATGCACAAAATATTGTTCAATTAAAAAAACAATTTTCTTCAACAATTCATCACTTGTAGAGTTAGTCATCTTATAAATACCATAACAAGAATTCTCCAAGAGCACTTAGTTAAATCCGTGAAGGAAAAATAGATATGGGAAAGAAAAGGAAAACCTGCCAGAACAAAGTTGGTTAAGAGTAGGTATTTCAGGAGACAGGTATTTCATGACTTGGCACATGAATAAATGGTTGTTTTGTGACATGCACAGTATGTTAAATAATGATATCTAGGAATGACTGCAAACTTGAGAGTCTTAAGTATCACAGGACCAGGAGATCTGTAGTAAACCCAAAACCTCCACTAGTATGGAACACATTAAAGGAATCAGAAAGAATTTTCATTTTGAGAGAACAGTCTCTGGAAAATATACGGTGGAAACAGACCTATAACAAGCTCTGTGATGAACTATTAGTGTGTCAATATTGAGAAGATGTGGGAATTGGAATAAGACGGACAATATTCATTAGGATGAGACTGGGTGAGGATGTATAGAATATAGTATGTGACAGTTTACATTTCAGTACATCACACTACAGAACTCTCATCTTTTTAAAAGACTGTAGGAACTGAATGAATGCTCACATTTATCTAAATTCTCTTACTCTGAGAATATCTATACTTATACTGCTTAGGATAAAATTGTCAAGGGGTTATAAACTTTTACTTTGGCTCTGGATCATAAGACAGCTGCTAATGGTCTAGGCTTAGCAAGAATTTTACCATGGGTATTTTATTGCTTGATTGCCAACTATAGGCATTTTCTAACCCACAGAGAAGTATCTGGCTCTAACCACTGTCAGAAATGTCTGTTTGATTCTGGTGTGTTCCTTGTTTTCCTACATTCTTACTTAGATGTATTTTTCCACAGGGTGGTACCGGGTGATAAGATACAGCATAGTCACATACTACCCCTAGTAAATTTTCATTACTCTTTATGCCTGTGTTCTGCCAGCAAATGTTACTCAAAGGTCTGGCAATATTAGGATATATGTACCTGCTTCCAATATGTTAATAGCTTTCACTGCCACCATGTAAACTTTGTCATTAGTTTACTTCAACAACATACTCATTCCATGAAGGCAGTGCCTTCAAAATGTAGGCATTTTGACAGTGAAGAACTTGTTGGATATGAAATAGTCAGTCACAATTATTTGTAATCTCTTTACAGTAACCGGTAATGCATCAGGTGTTACACAGATATAAGAAATTCATCCAATAAGGAGGTGGTAATAGCAAAGATTTTATCGTGATAATTCTGCTTTTGGGATGCTAGTTTGTTTATTTCTGTGTTTTAATCTAGTGACTGCATAATATAAAGTACCTGAGCAGTTCTAAGGAGCATGAACTGAAGTGCAGACCTCTCAGAAGTTTAGGCAACAGCAAGCTACAGGGTCTGGATCCCTGCCATTTTTTTGCAAGAATCCCACTCTTTTGGCTTCTCTTGAGAGAAATAAATATCTATTGCCATTCAGGATTAACAGATCAGGTAGATATGACACAACACATATTCTCCCAAAAATGCTCTTGTGAAAAAGAAACTAGAAGCCATGATAGATAAAACATAGAGTGTTTCAAATGGCAGTAGATGTCTATGTGGGAGAAAATGAATCAAATGAAGTGCCTCTGAGACCACTATAAATGCTTACATTCTTTTGTATCATCTATTATGATTATTAGAATACCTCCAGACTCTAATCATCATGTTAGATGCCTAAATAGATGCCTAAAATTCTGACTTTCACCATAAAAAGACTCAGGGTTAGCCAGAGCATGAAGGCAGATCTGCCTAGACTTTCTCCTTATAATGAGATTCCCAGGGGAAAGGAAAAAGAAAGAAAAAGGGAAAAAAAAAAAAAAGGAAGATAAAAGGCTTTTAAGCTCCAGAAAGTGAGGTTTTACTAGACCATAAACTAAGATAATTAACTTCTTTAAACAGAGAAATCTCCAGGTCTTGTTTCAGTTGCCTAAGCAACAAAGGCAGCTAAGCAACTGAGCACACCCAAGGTGTCTTGTCTAAGTTCAGACATTCTGGGGTATTTTACCTAGCCCCACCTGTTGCTCTAGAAGACTGTGGGTATCCTGCAGGTCTTGTGACATCTCAAATATGGCATCTCAAATGGAACTAAACACTGATGTGCAATACAAATGAAGAAGAGTTTATAAAGAATTTTCTCCTGCCAGCCACACTCTTTTCAAACAAGTCTTTGCTCCAGTACAGGTGTCAGTCATCTCAGCGGCTTTCCTAGGCATAATAAACTCTGCAGTGCCCTGTCCATTCCCCAGGAAGGCTCTCTGCACCATCTTGAGGCCTGGCTGCCTGACCTCTGCTAAGGCTGCCTGAGGTCTCTGCTCCTCTCAGCAGTTTCTCAACTTCTGCATGAGCTCTGAATTCCTAGATCTTCCTAGGATGGGTCCACATGTTCTTTACCCAGACTTTCCAAGCTCTGCAAGTTTCTCTGACTAAAGAAGCTGAGTTACATGGGAAGGAACAACCCTCCAGTGTTTTCACCTGACCTACTCTTCTTCAATTAACATAATACTCAACTTTAAAATGAACATATCAAACATGCTTCCTTTTACTTTTTCCCTTTCTCCTTTGCAAGGAGAAAGCTTCCAGAAAAAGAGCATTATAGATTGAGAGGTGCTGGGATATTGGAGTGGTGAAGGGAAAAATAGGAAAGCTGAAGCTGAATTATAATATTGTTGAGATATTAGTAAGTCAATGGTGTCTGTATCCAGCAGCAGAGGAGGAGGTGTCCATACTGATCAACACCAGACAGCTTTAGCAAAAGAGATGATGAAGCTGGAAGTGATGTAATTCCTGAACTAAGAGCAAGGACTTGCATTTGAGTAATCCATTTTGAAAGGAAGATTTTTGCCTGACAAAGCAGTCCCAATTATTTTATGTGATACAAAGTGGGAGCTAATTAGATGCCCAAATTATTTATACAAATTAAGCAAAGCCAAAACTCTAAAGGGGGTAATTAAATTTATTTGAAATTAGTATTTCATTGAAGAGGCCTGGAGAGATGCCAATGGCAGGATACCTCCCTCAGAAAGCCTGTATTGCATTATTCATTGAATCCGATGGATGCTCAAATGGTTCAGAAGTTACAAGTTTCTTAAAGCAAAAGATACGAAAACATGAAGAATCCACTGTTTGTGTTTGTATTTGTATTTGTATTTCCTATATTTGTTCAACTAGCAAGGAATGGTGTTAAGGCATTACGGAGAGAAAAAACTGTAGTTGAGAAAACAAGGAGAAGAAAATTCACCTCTTTCTCAACAGGGGTTTGATTTTAATGTTAAAGATACCATTGTAATGCTACAGCTATATGGTGGTCTAGATACAGTTGTAATTAAAGGATGTGCCTGTTACACATCTCTGCAGGAATGTGTCTAATAGCCACTATGGCTTAAGATAGAACTACTTACCCTACCTTTCTCCCAGTTTTTTTTTTTTTGTCACCCTTATTCCATCAGGAGTAAAGCCTGTCTCTCTCCCTAAGATCACTCCTGTCTCCCTCCCTGAGATCACTCTTCTTTTACTTTCTTCACAGTAAAATGTTTACACTGATGATTCTAATCGGCTCTCATGCTCCTGCAGAAACATGGATTATGTACATGTTCTCACCAAGACAAGAACCGGCTGCAGTTTTGTGACCCTTGAATCTTGTCACTACAGTGATGCGAAGTAATTCTGGAATTTCCTGAAGAAATGTCCACTTAACCATTTTATGACTTAATAAAGTGGTATCTTGTTAAATCAGAAAATATCTGTGCTTTCTGAATCCAAAGAAAATTTTGGGAAACAAGATGACATCCAAAATTTTAAATTTGGCATGACAGTTAATTTGAAAGGAGAATACATTTATAACTGTGAGAAGAAAATGTGAAAAATGATTTTCAGCATTTTGAGGGGAAATAAGAAGAAAAAGAGAATTCTTTTTATGCAGACTTGAGATAGCATAAGAGAAAAAGCAGCCATTTTGAAAAATCAGAAGCTAGTTTTTTGCATCATAACAGAAGCTAGAATATGTTCTTTGGCTATTGGATAAAGGATAAAATCAAAACACAATCCTCCCCAAAGTATTGGGTTTTTACCCAAAACAATACTTAAATATTGAAACATGATTCAAAATCAGAAGTTTGAATACTGCATTTATCTAAGGTACTCCTTAGCCACCCGCTTATCCTTTCCCCTCATATACTATTTTCTTGATTTGCACCACTTGGAAATTCCACTGCACCACTTGCTCAAATCCCTTTGCTCAAAGTCAGAACAAAAAAGTCAGTTCTTGCTCCAATGTATCTATTCTTCACCATTTCCTTTTTATGCCATTATTAAGTATAGGTCCTCTATGCTGTGGATCTCTAATAAACCTGTAAAACCTTTGATGGAATCTTGGACTATGTAATCTGAAGAGATTATTTTTGAATGAAGAGTAAGATTTACTTAACTTCTGGATATCATCCTAAATCCACTGAAAGTTATTCCATATTTATTTAAGGGTGCTTTTTTTTCCCCACAACATCAAAAGAAATAACCATGAATAGGATAAGACTATCTTGGTAAATGGCTTCATTTTACCCTTGTAAGAATTTTACTCAACATTTAAAATGTATACATGTATATGTATGTGCACATTTTGTGTGTATGTGTGAACAATATTTTTAGGCCATAGATTCTTACTTCTGGTACATTTTATTATGCTGCTCTTTGAAGCAGTAATATTAGTTATGGTACTTTTATTGATGTTGATTACAGGGATGTCTGATTTCATTTAGCATTCATACTGCACAGTAAGTGTCTTTTATAACAACCTTACTTTCACAGATGATTTGTCCCACTGTAAAATCATTAAGGACATTCATTAGAATTTGTCACTCTGTTCCAGCAAACTAATACTTTTCAAAATAAAGGTTCAGTTGTTTGTGTTTAATTTCAGTCATGTTTTCTTTTAGGCTTTAAGCCATTTTGTATTTAACATACTGCTGAGTGACTCTGGCACTGCTTAGCATTGTAAGAAGTCTTTCATTATTATTCCTGGCTGCTGATCAGAGTCAGATTTAGAGCTACCTTGTTCCTAGTAACTTCAATGCCAAAACCCCTTCCTCCTACTTTTTAAATGATTCACTGGAGATTGTTTTCTAGGTGTACGGGAGCCCTTAAGCAAGTGTGTTCTTTCGTTATTGAGAAAGTGCATTAGAGTTCTCAGGTCCTTCAGATTTCATTGATGCTGTTTTGGCCCTTGTAGATGGGTAGCCCACAAAGTGGGTGAAGAACTGTGCAGAAAGCTGAACTCAGAGGATAGTGGTCAATGGATCAATCTGGCAATCAGCTAAAATTAATGTTCCTTGGGGGTTGATACAAGGCCTCAACAATGGCCTTGATGATGGCACAGAATGGAACCTCAAATAGCTCATGGATGACATCAAACCAGGGAAGTAGATGATATGCTAGAAAGATGGATGCCATTCACAATTACCTCAACAAGCTGGAGGAATGGACTGACAAAATTTGTGAAGGTTAATCAAGACAAATACAAAGTCCTGCAACTGAACTGGAATAACTCTATAGTATAGACTATAAATGTTAGGGACTGGCTGGATAGAGAGTAGGTCTTCAGAAAGGGGCTGGAGAATTCTAGAGGGCAACATATTAAACATAAGTCAGTAGTGCATCTTTGTTGTTATAAAAGCTTGCTGTATTTCAATCTGTGTTAGTACAGACATAGCCAGAACTTCAAGGCAAGTGACTATTCACCTCCATTCAGGACTTGTGAGACTGCATCTGGCATACTGCACCGTGTTCTGGACCCCTATTAGAAGACATCAGGAGGTCGGGGACTAAAGTACATAACATACTAGAAGAAGTTGAGTGATTTGGGTTTAATTAACGACAAGAAGAAAAAACTGAGATGGAGGTTAGTTTCAGTCTTCAGATTCTTGGCAATGCACAACAAAAAGATAAGATTGTAAGTTTCAGTAAGAGAAATTCTAACTATATATAAGCAAAAAAGCTTAAAAATGTTAGTGGTCAAGCACTGGAAGGTGCATGAGATTTTGTACAAGGAAGCACAGGTGCATAAGTTTTTGGTTTGGTTTTCTTTGGCAGTGGAACCATGTTATGGAATCTCCCAAACTTACCTGAGCAGCCTGATCTAACTTTAATGTTAGCCTTGCTTTGAGGAGGAGGTTGGATTAGACAGCCTTCAGAGGTTGCTGTTCCAGATCAACCTGTTCTAGGACTCTGTGATACTATTGACTGCATTTTCATTAAATCTAATGAGACACCAGCCACCTATGTTACATTGGACACTTACTGTTAGGTGCCTACAAATTGGAGCATCTACATCTGAGCTAATCACTTTGTGCCTCCTGCCCCCTTCATAGATAGTGAGGAGAGCACTACTGAGGAGTGCTCACCCTAAACTAGATTTTAAAAAATATCTTATTTCTGCCTATTTCATATACTACTTCAAAATAGATTTCAGAGCTGCTTATTTACATCTGTTCATTGTGAAAGAGCAAATATGACTAAATAATGTAGATGTTAACATTAAAGTTGGGTAAGATGAAATATACCCAGGGCTTTTTCTTAAGTTGCCAACCATGGAAGTAACACCTACTGTATTAAGAAAACCTCTTTCTTCCTCCTGCATCAGACATATGCACCTTTCTAAAGGATGTTTTTGCTGTTAGGAATAACCTGAAGCAATTAAACAAATTTTACTTTACTGGCAACCAGAATTAGGATGTGACCCTTTCTGCAAGCAGCTGAAGGGCACACCTGTGAACAAACAGGTGAGGATATGGAAACTTCAATTACTCTCCCATTCCTTCACCAGCTCTTTGGTTCTGCCTGGAGTACAGTAACTAGCTGTATTTACTATGCACAAAGATCCAGAAAGTGTAAGTGGAGAGAGCAGCACTAGAAACCCTAGAGGTGATAAAAGCAACAAATGGAAGAGGCGAGACTTACATGCACGTATATAAGGCAGATAGACTTTAATCATCAAGGGAAAAAACCAAAAACTTGGTCCAGAAACCACTGCATTCAAAGGAATCTATTGACTTGAGTAGATTTTGGATAGAAGACAAAATGCACAATATTGCCAGTAAAAGCAACTCACATAAGCGACTCAAGGCAATGATACGGGCAGGTAGTGTGAATACCCTTTAGCAGACAAATAAATTTAATGTCTTGCTCTTAATAAATGGTGTAAAACATGATGTCAGAACACACCACAGGAGGTGGCTTCTGAGCAAATACCGTATGCTGAGAAAGGAAAGTCAAGAGCAAGAACATTTTTCAAAATATGCCATATCTGTTTTTTCCTCATACCAACATACTAAAGTACCTTCAGACCCTAGAAACTTGTTCCTGCTAGTACGCAACAGGAGTTTGCCTGGCTCACACTGACTCACTCTGCACTGTTGACAAAATATCCATATGCTCGTTTGTACTCAGAATGCTGTGTTAGATTTGGCAGGGAAGTTGTTACTGGTTGTCACTGCAGTGGTGAGTTGTGCCCTGACAGTGTTTCTCAATGTTTATGCCACCCTATTGTGTCCTATATGTGCAACATTATTCTTTTCTTCCTCCTTTTCCAGTCCGCTACTGAGTGGAAACACAGATAATACTTTTCACTGATGTTTGCATTTGATCAGACACAACAAGAATGATTGTACTTGTCCACAGTGTGCTGGAAGGCTAAAACACTAATTAATCATAGGGCAAGTATAACACGATTTATCAATAGCTAACTGAAGTTCTCGGCTAACTAGGGTGCCTATGCTCAATAGCTAAAAGGCACCCAGTTGCTGGATGTGCCCAAATCCACAAGGATTGCAGCCCAGATTTTATTTCTTCACAGCATAGGCTGAAGGGTAATAAATTGGTTAGTGGTGTCAGCAAAGATCAATCCATATTACCAATTGACAGGACCTCCTCCTTGGCCTTTGTCTTAGAGGATGTCTGATGCCATCTACAGAAGAGGTGCACCTGAAAAAATCTTCCCATGGTTGTGCTGGCTGCAGGATACTAGCCCTAGAGCTCTTGACCCACAAGACTTTTTCAAGGAGCTATGCTTAGTTAGGGCACCCTGAAAAGAGGACACTGAATTATTACACACAGTTTTCCAAGTGTGAAAATGGCTCAGATGTACCTAAAAATATTTTTAGTAGTAAAATAACTCCTACAACTCTGTATATGTTCATATATGGGCTGAAAATGCACCCTTTGCCCTTAGGGTATAAAGTAGACATATATGCATATATTAGGGCTATTATGTTAGAGGATTATACATGTATGTATGTTTTTCTCATTCACCATGCAGATCCATCTGTTACTGTCATCATCTCATTTGCTTGAGTTATACTTGTCTCCTCTCCCTCTATAGCTTCACTTTCTAAATATGTCAAAGGAACTTCATTTATCTTCTGTTTATTTTCATCGGAGTTACTACAAATTATTTTTACCCTTAAAATTTGAATAAAAGCGAGACCTTTCTTCATTGCTGATGCATGAAAACTTGCAGCAGGCTTGAGATTATGTTTGTCAATTGGTTTCTGATAAATGGAGCACTTCAGGTTTTCTTTATTCATATGTTCATCCAGAAAATAAATTCCTTTTTACCCCTGCCTTTCCACAGCTATTTTACAGTAAGGATGAAGTGAGCAAGTTCAGAAATCTTCCCTTAACAAGAATCGTCTGTAATAATTAATAGGATAAAATAGATGGAGCCAGGATATTTATGCAGGAATTGCTCAAGCTTGTCAATTGACTGAAGGTACAAATACATTCATCTTTTAGTCCACACAATATAATAGGGAACTGTAGTCCTGCATAGGAATTCTATGGATTGGTTTTCTATAGTTTTGTCATTCTTAATGTAATTCTATAAGGCTATTTTGTCAGTAAGAGAAAAAAATCTGTCACAATCAAAATCTCCCTACCTTCTATCTTTACTTAGCTTTATTTTTTGGAAATTAGGACACCCTCAAGATGAGTTAATTATATATAATGCAAGAGTGGCAATGTTAACTGATGTTGGGAGCAACCGCCTCCTCCAGCCCCAGGCACCTGGGGTCTCTGCCCAGGCTGAGGGATACGGCTGCCGCTTTCCCCTTTGTGGGTTCAACCAGTACTGAAGCTAAGCCCATACCCCAGAGACACAAACACGGACACGGACACACACAGACGACATTGACGGGGCCAGTCACACCACAGACAGGGCGCTGCCCCCAGCAGCACCCGCATTGAGGACTGACAGCAGACGCAGGCACAGACAGCCACGTCCCAACCTCCTCTTGGGCTGGCAGAGGCAGAAGGTCACTGGTGCAGCACACACACCACGCTCGCCGGGGTCACAGGCACATGCACATTCGTGAATCCTACGAGTTCAAGCATGACCCTCTGCCCGCCCAGCACCCCTGCCCGAATCCTGGTTTGTGTCTTTGTATGTTCTTATTTATGGCTTTCTCCTCTTCTTATTATCCCCTTGTGCATTGAAAAGTTCCTTGACCAGACACATTTAAAGGAGCTGATGTTTTCTCCTTTCATATACCCCTATAGGCAATAGCTGAACAAATGTACCTTCAGCCTTGTAGCAGTAGGGCTGCTGCTGCAGTCATGTAGGTCTAGAGGCAATGGTGAAGGCAGGTCGGTTGTACCTATTGCTAAATTAACTGATGTGGTTGAAAAATCAGAAAATCTCCTGGTCAAATCTTCTTACTGAATGGAAATCAACTATGTCCCAGCAACAAATGTATATTTTCCAACATATTTTTACAGCTTCAATAG
Source organism: Pelecanoides urinatrix (assembly GCA_013400755.1). Taxonomy (NCBI): domain Eukaryota; kingdom Metazoa; phylum Chordata; class Aves; order Procellariiformes; family Procellariidae; genus Pelecanoides; species Pelecanoides urinatrix. The sequence goes on along the minus strand of VZTQ01006343.1, from coordinate 24,026 downwards.
GGGATTTTCCCTCCTAAGCATAATAATCAAAATCCATTGATTCCTGTGTTAGTTTTATGCATCCACACCCTAGAATATACTGACCATCTCCTGGAAAAAAATATAGGGGAAAACAAGCATACCTATGCTCCCTCTTATGGGCAAACAAAAAAGAATACACGTATCTGAAATTTGTTTGTCTGAATTTATGTATCGATGCTGTATACATCATACCCCAGCCAGCTGTCCAGAGTACCCTTACAGCAATGGGCAGAAATAGGTCTCTTCAGAATAAATTCAGATAGTTCATCTCATCCTAAAATGGTCATAAGAAGCAGCTCAAGTGAAATGGTTTGGAGCGCTTATCATTCTCCAGCGGCTCTAATATTTTTTTTTTAACTGATCAATTCAAATCTAGACATTTACAGTACAGGCATTTTAACATGTTATTTGAATTGCACCCCCAAAACTAAGGGAAGAATATTTTTTCAAAAAGCATCCTCTGAACTTTGACTTCTCAGCTCTGTTTTTCAAAGAAAAAAGAACACTTTCAAAAGACAAGCATGGGAACTAAAATTCACGTGATGACAGAAAACTAGGAATAATTCATTGGAGTTTGATACTGTGTAACCCCATAATTTTCCACGCTCTTTCCCTGTGCTCCATGTGTGACAATTACCTGTCCATTCTTTGTACAATGGAATTAATGACTTTTTCACCTCTCCTTCATTAGTACCACCTTCTGCACCACAGTTAGCAATATCTTCTGCTCTTGCAAGATTAAAATAATTGAGACAAGCTAAAATCAGAGCAAGCGCTCTCATGTAGTATTGAAAACTACTGTTACTTCACACCATAAGAAAAAATCTGAGTATCTTACAGCTTATTTTCTTTTTCCCCATGACTATATCAGTTAGTCTAGACTCTCTAACCCATGGATATTTGGCAGATAATATTAATCTTACCTAAAAAAAGGCTCTGCTTCCAAATACCGTAAAGCAGAAATCATACTCCAAGGCCTAATACTTTTTAAATCAAAGGAGTAAATTTATTTGGATTTAAACAAAAACCTAGGAGAAGTTCCCCAAAAGAACTTGATTATTAAGATCAAATTAGATAAGTATTAACACAAGAACTGCAAGCTGGTCAGGAAGAAGGATGAATAGAAAACTGATGTTTTATACTGAAGGGAGATCTTTCAGGATGGGAAGAAGACACAAGTGGTGATCTCTAGGGATGACTCTTTGGTCAGTCCAGTGTAATAAATTTATTCATACCTTTGGTGAAAGACTTCAGTGTAGGCTTCCAGGGTTTGCAAATTTCAGAGTTGTGAGTACTGAGAGAAAGAAGTCGAGCAAGATGATCTTGTAAACCAGAATCACAGAAATGGGATGGAATATTAGCACAAAGTACTGGTGCAAGGAGAAAAGTAATGTATTTAGAAACTACAACCAGGAACTTCTCAAATAAACTGGATGCCACAACTGAAGGCAATTGAGGCAATAGTTATGGTACACTTGCAAATCCATTTTCACTCTCCATGTCTGTGTGAACAAAATTTCTAGGGCCAAGGTTTGTAAAGCGTGAGGAGTCACTAGGTACCTACATACTACACTCTCTGTGACAAGGGTATGCTGGATCCTGTTCTTCAAGAGATATTTTACAAGTCCAAGGCCTTCTCAGAGATACAGGAACCAGAAAGTCTATGCAAGTCCCTCCTAAAAATAATTCCTAGAACCTCTATATGAATTTGTCATATAGGAGAGACATTATAATATTAATTTGTTGATGCAAACTTGTGAAGAAAAGACTTTTTTATATTTTTGTTGGTTTTTATTTCAAACTTTTTAGCAATATATATGGCATGTTCCAGTACAGACTATATGATAAGGTCTTTTATACTCTGAAAAAAAAAATATATCTGAAAAAAAAAAAAAAAAGAAAAAACCCCCCACAGTTTTCTGTATTAGTATGTCTTGGCATTAACTAAATTTTGTGCCATATTTGCCATACTGGATGTAATCGCTATATGGATCTAATACAAAATACTTTATTGAAGGTATAAATGCCATGTTTCTATTCATCTTTAAAAGAAGTTGAAAAAATATTGTATATCCAGTTCTGTATTGCTAATTATATTTATGTCTAAGTCTGTATCTATAGACATACTTCTTCAGATCATGTCCTAAAATAATGTTGGGCACAGAATGAGCACAGAAATACGTTTATTGGCATTATTTCCGTTCATAACAGAAAATTAAAGGACAGTAGGGGAATGTACTCCAGTTGTCAAAATCTTTACAAAGATAAGTCAAATGCATAGCATGCCTCTATAGATGAGTGGGAGGGAGGAATGTCTCTCAGGAGAAATTGGGCCCAGAGGGTGGTGATTAGTTGGAGGCCAGCAAGTAGTGCTATACCCCAGGGGTCAGTACTGGATCCAGTCCTGTTCAACACCTCCATTAATGATCTAGATGATGGGGCAGAGTGTACCCTCAGCAAGTTTGTCAGTGACACAAAACGGGGAGGAGTGGCTTAATATGCTAGAGGATTGTGCTGCCATCCAGAGAGACCTCTACAGGCTGGAGAAATGGGCTGACAGGAACCTCATGAAGTTCAATAAGGGGAAGTGCAAAGTCCTGCATCTGGGGAGAAATAATCCCAGGCACAAGTACATGGTTGGACCACCCAGCTGGAAAGCAGCTTGGCAGAAAAGGCCTCTGGCAGTCCTGGCAGACAACAAATTGAACATGAGCCAGCAATGTAGCCTTGACACAAAGAAGGCCAATGGTATCTGGGGCTGCATTAGGAGGAGTGTTGCCAGCAGGTCGAGGAAGGTGATCCTTCCCCTCTACTCAGCACTGGTGAGGCCACACCTGGAGTACTGTGTCCAGCTCTGGGCTCCTCAGTACAAGAGACACATGGACATACTAGTGAGGAGACTCCAACAAAGGGCCACAACGATGATGAAAGGATTGGAGTTTCTCTCCTATGAGGAAAGGCTGAGAGAGCTGGAACTGTTCAGCCCAGAGAAGAGAAGGCTCAAGGGGATTTTGTCAGTGTATATAAATATCTGAAGAGAGGGTCTAAAGAAGACAGAGCCAGGCTCTTCTCAGTGGTGCCCAATGACAGAAACAATTGGCAGAATAAGAAGCAATGGACACAAACCAAAACACAGGAGATTCCCTCTGAACATCAGGAAACACTTTTTTACTGAGAGGGTGACCAAGCACTGGTACAAGTTTCCNCGGGCGGCGCGGTTCGGGCTGGCGCGGTTCGGGCAGGAGCGGTTCGGGCTGACGCGCGGTCGCCGGTCGGTGAGCAGTTGCACTGTGCATTGTCAGCTTTGTATATTCTGTTGTTATTGTTGTTCTCATCTGCTTGCTGCTGTTCTACTTCTTTTTCATTTCAGTTATTAAACTGTTCTTATCTTAACCCGGGAGTTTTCCTACTTGTATCTTCCCCGATTCTCCCCCTCATTCCACAGGGGGCGGGGAGGAGACCGGCTGCGTGGTGCCCATTTTTCCACTGGCTGGGGTTAAACCACGACACTAACATTGGAGCTGTGTGCAGTAGGGATTATATGGAAGGACTTTTCATTGCTGAATTAGTATAAGGAATTAGGTGTTTCACTGCAAATAATTTGGAAATACTAGAGTGGGGTCTACCTAACTACACTTTGGGAAACTAACAAGCTCTGAAATCATCAGAAACATACATGTGCAATTAGATTTACCTATACGTATGTTGTGAAGCACATTTATTTGGAATCCTGCTATATTGGGATTCCTCAGTTTGTTCTGTTAACAGCAAAACTTGATCAACTGTTTACCCATCTTATGAAATTCAGGTTGTCAACTTAAATACCTGATGTTATTCCCCTGAAGAGTATTCTGTTATAAGATTAGTCCCACCAGTTGAGCATGTGAAGCAGAACCAGGCCCCAAATAGCTTATCCCAAAAGCATGTGTTTAATATATGTATGCAATATAATACAAAATATGTCAGTACCATTAAAAGGTTATGCAAAAATGAAACATCTTAAAGTGATTAGAGTGCAACTGTAAAACATTTTGGATGAGGTAAAGTAGAGTAATTTAGTACAATCCCAGTTCCAGAGAGAAAAGATATGGAACACACTGCAGAAAAGACAGTCTACTAGCTTAATGAAAATAAGGTGAAAGTAATTAAGTAGCAGCTTAGTAGGACAATTGGCATGCTTGAGAGATCACCAGTACAGTCTAACAAGTTCTACAGCTGAGCACTTACTGATTTAAGTATTGTTGGACTTCTCAGTGTTGCACCTAAAATGATTGTGAAAAACATTATGCCTGAGGTATACTATTCATGTTAAGTAACCTTTGGTATTTAAATGTTTTTTTCCTTGAAAACTGCTGTGCTAAAAAATTACAAAGACCTTTCATATGTTGCTAAATAGAATCTTTATTTGTAGCTTTACCCTAAAAGTTACAGCCTTGTTCCAGTTATTGTGCCTCAACATGCAGTTTAAAACTATCAGTTAGTCAACAGCATATGAACCTCCTTAGCCAAAGTGGAAAAGGTGTTATTGTGTGTCCTGGTTTCAGCTGGGATAGAGTTAACTTTCTTTCTGGTGGCTGGGGGATGCTGTGTTTTGGGTTTGGTATGAAAGGAGTGTTCATGGCCCATTGATGTTTTGGTTGTTGCTGGGTGGTGCTTTGCACCGGGGACTTTTCGCCCTCCCATGCTCTGCCAGGTGCATGGGAAGGTGGTGGTAGGGAGCATAGCTGGGGAGGTTGACCCAGCTGGCCAACGGGGTATTCCATACCATGTGACGTCATGCTCAGTATAAAATCTAGGAGGGGGCTTTTGCATCTTGGGACACATTGGGCATTGGTCGGCGGGTGGCGAGCAGTTGCATTGTGCATCGCCTGCTTTGTATATTCTGTTATTGTTGTTGTTATAATTGTTATCATTACTGTTTTACTTTCATTTATTTCAATTATTAAACTGTCTTTATCTCAACCCACAAGTTTTCTCACTTTTACTCTCCCGATTCTCTCCCCCATCCTACCGACATGGGGGTGTGAGCAAGTGGCTGCGTGATTAAACGCTGGCTAAGGTTAAACCTCAACATTGTGTAAGTCTCAGTGAAACTGAAGCATATCTTTAAATACTTTGTTGAATCACAGCTTAACTTGCATACTTCTGGCACTGAGTGTTGGGCCTTTTTAATTAAAAATATGTAAGGTAAAAATCTTATTTTTTCTTTCATAGTCTCTTCTATTGAGTTTCTTTTTAGTCTATGCTTCTTAAATACTATTCGTCCTTTTTTCATCTTCTTTTTGCCCAGTTTTCTCATTTCCTTTATTTAGAGTAAACTTTTTTGTAAACGTTCATTGGCTTTAAAAGCAAAGGTGGACTAATGGTATGCCTTAACTGTGATGGAGCTGAAGCATCTTTTTGAATGTTACAGACTTACCTTAAAGTAGGCTATTGCAACATACCTGTCTACACACTGGATGGATTCCTTAAACCCCATTTTAGTCAAGGAGGATCTAAAGCTCTACTCACCTGCACACACTTAAATGCCTGGTGCCATTTGAGATACTGTGCAGTACCTGCATGTACATTGAGATGGCAGATGTATATTGCATAAGGCCTGTGGGAAACGTGTACTGCTCTGGCATGGCAGCTGGAGGCCAGGCTGGATACCCTCAAATGGCACTAGACATGTTTACATGAGGAAATGAATTGAGCTACCTTGCTTACTTGCAGACATCTATATCATAAATACCTGAATTTGGTTGATACTCTTCCAAATTATAATCAATAAGGATGACTTTTCCCCAAAACTTCATGAAGACTGTTTTTTAACTCATGGAATACATTGGGTAAATATTTCAGTAAGTAGCAACCCACAGATGTCTCTGTCAGGCTTTTTTGACATTTCTGTTTCATTCTAAAAATCCATAGCTCATGCACAGAAGATCCCATCCCAGTTGTCACATAAAATGGCATAGCTTTATTGATTTCGTCTCTGTGTGTGGATTTTGACCCTATTATCTTCTCTTCCACTCTCCCTCCCTCCATCTCTACATTCTTTCATCTTGTCCTCCCTTCCTTCCTCCTTCCCTCCCTGTTCCCTTCTCTGTAGTCTCCATTTGACTGTTTCCAAAAGAGAATTATACAGACCGTTATACCCTGCAAGGGATGACAGTAAATGTGGGGGGTTTTTGTCAGTTTATTTTGTTGTTGTTGTTGTTGTTATTGTTATTGTTATTATTATTATTATTTCCAAAAGAGAAATAAAGAATAAGTATCTAAGTAATCTCCCTCCAGATTTAGGAAAGAAGCAGAGATAGTCTTCTGGAAGTTTAGTCAAGGATAAATTCAATATTAAAATAGCTAAAATTAGGAAGTACATAAAATATATATATATACCCCTCTGCCCAAGGTCTTCACAAACTGGAAGCATGCAAAATATTGACAAGATTTTTTTTTTCCTTCCACTAATTAAGTAGTTGACAGCAAGTGAACAAAATGGCATATTGTCAGCCACATTTCTTAGCTAGATGAAAATTGTGCTTAAAAGCAAGGCTTATCAGACCCTAGGATAGGGTGCAGTAAAGTGTGCCCAGACCATTCAACAGAGTCAATATAAAAGCAAGAGACCTTTGGCCAGTGGAATGAGTCTTCCAGGTTTATGAAAGGAATAAAATGAAAGAAAACATCAAATGACATCGAGGTACAGCATCATTGAAAAGTTTCGTAAAACCTTTTAGTGAACAGATGTCTGTGGCCATAGCCTCAGTTTGGGAAAAATTGGTATAACTCCATGGAAGGCTGGAGCTGTTATGACATTAGGAAAAAATTCTTTACTGAAAGAGTGGTCAGGCCTTGGAACAGGCTGCCCAGGGAAGTGGTGGAGTCACCATCCCTGGAGGTATTTAAAAGACGTGTAGATGAGGTGCTTAGGGACATGGTTTAGTGGGCATGGGGGTGTTGAGTTGATGGTTGGACTTGCTGATCTTAGAGGTCTTTTCCAACCGTAGTGATTCTATGATTCTATGATTCTATGACTGAATTCAATTGAGAAGTCATTCTAACTATCCTAATATACAATAAATAATTTGCACATGGTCCATCTGACCTCTGAGAATTCCCATCATTCTGTTAATGGGGACCTGCTCTCCAACCTGAGGGTCCATGCCTGCTCCCACTGTATCTAAGGACAATATTTCATTTGAGTTCAATTTGGAGCAGGTCTGAGCCCTAGCTGACGATCTTAACCCAATAGAGAGAAAAATACAGTGTAGATCATGATTTACTGCAGTCTGCTAGAATCACTGGTAACAGGCTTAGCTGATGCTGACAAGTCTGAGATTTTGTAATGTAATTGCTGGATTTCTTGAATCTGTGATCTTTAAACAAACTAGCAAATCCAGACCTGCAAAGAGTATTCTCGAAGGAAGCAGTGGAAAGTTTACAAAGATCTATTAAAGTACAAAGACAATTCCAGCTCAGAACGATTCCAGCCTGTCTGGAGTAACAAATAATTTTAAATTATTAGTGGTATTATTATGTATTAGTACTGTGCAATTCAGACTTGAGAGGACTTTAAAACACCACTTGCAGAGAGCATCTAATCGCAGTCATATTCATTGCATCATGGTCTACATTACTGTAGTATCATTATTCTTGCTGTCTCCAGAATATTTTAAATGCAAAACCTGCCCTAATAAAAAGCTCATTAGCATACTCCACATATGATTTTTTTTTTTTTTCTGTAAGAAATACAGGTTTCTTGACTTCATTTTTATAATACAAGGAGTGGCAGAATTTAAATTTTATTGAATTTTATTTCCCTTAAACTTAAATAATCAAGATAAAGCATAACTGGTTGTTTTGTAAGATAAAATAAGCAATATGCAGGTATATCTGCAAACCGTCAACTTGTTTAGGCAAGAATATTTCATTTATCTGACATTTTTCAAGTTTCACATACATAAAATAGATTTGCTTGGGATTTAATATCGAAAGTTTGCCATGTTTATAAGAAAACTTGACAGAAATGCATCCAAAAGGAGTACATAAGATATTGATTGGTTGGATAGTGGAACTTTTTTCTTTTTTTTTCCCAGATGCAATAAGTATTAAATCAACCACCCCAAACAGAGAGGCCTGTGATTTTTATAATACTCGCAACTGAAAAAATGTGTTGTTCCTGGAAGGTATTAGAAGTGGAGATCAATAATTTAACACAGCTATTTATATTTAGAATAACTGCCAGAATTCCTGAAATAATTATAATAGATTCACCACTCTTGTTATCTAGTTGAGTCAGAAAGCTGGTGTGTGTAAGGGCACGCTTGCCTGCAGACATCCACGGGCCCCTGATATGACAAACATGCCACTTGCTGACTGCAGTGCAGAGAAATCCTCCAGCACCTCCAGTTCTCTTCCAGAATAGCTTCCTAACAGATGGCACCTTGTCATTGTCAATGGCTTGCCATCCCGGAGAGCCGTAAGGATCCATGCAGAGACTGACGCTCTTCTTTCTCTTCCCGAGACATCTAACAAAACTAGCCAATAATGACCTCTTCCCTTTCACAGACGATTCCACCTTATGTCAGCTGATTTCTTCCAAGTCACATCGCACCCATTCTGCTGCAAGTGCACCAAAAGGACATACACTGTTTGACAGCTAAGCCATACACCAGCTAACTGCCGCTGGTGAAAGTGAAATACAAAAAAAGCAAACTCCTCTAGTTTCTGGTGCTGCTGCTGGTCATCCCGCTCAGCAGTGTGAGCTGGTTTTTAGCATTCCGTCAGCCTTGTGAACATCAGTTTAGAAATTAGAGTAGACGCAGCTAGCAAATAGCTTTGAATCACTTTGAGCGTAATTAAGCATGAAGCATAGCTGAGGGCTTTATTTGATCCAGACTGGTCATTTTATTACTAATGCACTCTACAAAAAGTCTCTATATCCTTAATATGGTGGCTTTCTACAACACTGACTGAAGTACTTATGCTCCATGCTTTTTATTTAAAAATAAATGAGGACAATTAACTTTGATTTGTCGTAACAGTTGCAAAGGGTATACATTAAGGTTTACTCTCATGCAGTATTTGCATGTAGCTGTACCAAAAACTCCCACTGAACACAGTGGGACTTTCTGTAATATCTCATCCCTGAAGTGGAACAGGCACATTAACACTGTAGTAAATAAGATGAATCACAGGTCACTCATCCTATAAGAGTCTAGAGGATGGATCTAAAGACTCCAGAGATCTTTCTTCTGTTCAGTGGAACCAAAGCAGCCATGCATGAGACCTTCCTCAAGGAAGTGATAAAATATGATTTGTCTCTTAAACTCCTGGATCATGTCCAGACTATTTGCAGAGACGTACCTGTGAGTTTAACACTTGATGGATCACATGCTCATTAGTATATACTGTATTGCCAAAATAATTCCATTCTTTTTGTTAAAAAAAAGATATTTTTTACTGAAGTTCATCATATCAGGGTCCAGTTCCTTCCTTCTACAATATGATTTATCATAGAAAAAATTGTTAGTTTGAAATTTAGTGCACTGATATTTACAGAAAATCCCATATCTACTCAAGTACAGTTTTGAAATTTTATGCTATAAGTCACCTTTGCAGTTAAATGAAGGAATTCATACCATTTAAGAGTTTAAATTAGAATCAGAGAACATTTTTTTTATTAGTATTTCTAATGCACCAAACCTCAGATCATGATATAATGTTATTACCTTGTCTCACCTTATAAAAACGCTTTCTCAGGTAAATGAGTAATGTAATTTTTGAGACTGTTTCTGCTCACTTAAGCTGGGTCAGAAATAACTCTGTGCAGGTCACTGTATCAAAACCAATGCAAGCATTGTGTAGTAAAACAAGTCATCTTGAAAACTTGCCAGATGGCACTAATGCTTATTCATGAATTGCTACAGCAATTCGGTGCCTTTAAACAAAAGTCCTTTCCACTTAGGGGCGGGGGGGGGGAGGAAATTGCTGGCACAAAGACAACTGATTTGTTATGTTTTACTAACTAAGGGAGGGGTTCAGGTCGCTTAAGCTTTTCCATCTAAGACTAAGTTAGCTGTCCATGTTCCTCATACATCCAGAGCAAGAGGCAGATGTTTCCAAAGTATGATTAATCCCATTGTAAAATGGGAGGGTTTAGTAACCCTCTGAAGATTTCTCCTTCTTTCAACTGATTGCTTATTCTGTTGCCCACACATAAGTAGTGCCATTTGAAATATCCAAGTATAGCTTAGATATCCATAAATTACCTGCTGATGAGACACAGAATATACAGAAGACTCCTGACCTTCTCAAGAGGCAGTCGATGGCCCAGTGGGGTAACTTAAGAAAACTCAAATGATTTTAGATGCCAATGTTTAGGTAATTAAATCAAGTTTTAGACCCTCCTTGACAATAAAGGGGGTTTAGACACCAAACTATGTGTATTATATAGCCCTATACACCATGAATATGTACCTTTAGATGTCTGCATATGTAGCCAATTAGATGAGATTCATCTGATCTAAAAGTCCTAAATTAGGCAATGAACTGAATCATATGTAAAATATTAAGCAGGAGATTATGTGTTCTGCTAAATCAAGGCCCAAATAAATGTGGAAGGAAGTAAGAATTAGTGTTGTGTAACATGTCCAAATCAAACCACACAAGCTTGATTAAATCTTGTGCTGAGTTCTCAATTTTCTTTTTTTTTTTGGTGTTCCTGAAAGAGCAGAAGGTTACCATACATATTCTCTTTTTCTTCCATGCTTTGATCCTTGCAAGCATTTGCCAGAATTACATCTAGATTATTTATTGCAAAGTGAGACTGAAAAGTTGCCAGTATTCTCAAATGGTTGTTCTTGTTTGTAGTAAGACTGCCTGACACTACCTCAATACCACAGTTCCTGCTGGGGCATTAAGGCAATAACTCAGTCGTCAGTCAGCCTTACACCTTTTTACAATAGCCTTTACAAGGATACTTTTTCCTATACAGACGAATACGGGAGTTTAGCGCCAAATTCAGGCATCCATGCACATTTTATGTATCAACATGTGGACTACCGTGTATGTAAATTTCTGACATAAGCAATGGAGATCTATGACTTGATTCATCTGCTAAAACACAGGCATCTTGAGATATCTGAGATGTCCTAAGGTATCCGAGAGATGCACAGAACTGGTGATTATGACACAGGATGTGCAGAATACCTGTATATAGGTATGAGACACCTATACAAGGCTGGCATGAAGATTCCGGAATTCTTGGAGCAGAAGCTGGAGGGATAGTTAAGGGCCTTTCAAAGGTATTTGGACAACCATATAAATCTCTGGAGTCTATTATGCCATTCTCAAAGATTTATAAATAAGTACCAAACAAGTCTGTATCTGAAAAAGATCAAAGTCCAAACAACAATCTATGCCATTGGTTTCAGTGGCATTAACTTTGGATTCAAGCATTGTTCAATGTAATGAGAAGTTTTGTGAAGATAAATTAAATGGACCACAACTTTGTTTATATAAAATTACATGCAACACAGGTCCACCGACCCTGTTCTAAGATAGCTGTAATCATTTTATCTATTTTAATATTTACTTCTGATGACTTGGGAGTGAAGAAAAAACTGCGATAGATTATACTTTGATTAACTTTGGCAACTGGGGATTTTATTTTGCAGAGCCAAATGTTAATCATGGATGGTACAGGGCTGAATCCCACTGCAGTGAAATCCATAGGATTAGTTGGTAGAATAAACAGTTCTGGTTTTGGCCACTTACTAATATGCCTAAATGTATTTACTGTGGGGAATGAGATTTTAAAGGAAGAAATAAATATGCATCATAAGAGCTAGTGTTAAGTATTTCAGTAAGTTACCTGAATCTCTTGAGAGATTGTTGGCAATTCATATGTATTCTCTAAGTTCTTTTGGGTACCAGTGTGACAGGGATGTAATTGTTCCCCACGTGGATTTACTGTAAGCCAGAAGCACACATTGCCTGCTAATGAAAGTGAGACTTATAGAAGCATCCACAACTAGGCAGCCAGTAATTTCTCATCGTTATTCTAGCACTAAGCATCTTTATTATATAAGAAAAATCCATAGCACAGCTGTTAGAAACTCAGAGGTGTTGATTTCATTTTCTAATATACTTTTGTAGTTCAGTTTCACGTCGTGCAGAAGTGGCTGCCTATTTCAATAGATAAAAAATTGCCATGATGTCACCTTATACCTCTTAAGCAAGAAGAATCCATGGCATGTTCTAATGTCTTAGGTTGCATTGTGCCATGTGATGTGACCGAGCAGACTAACCCACAGCAATGTGAAGCCTGTAACAAAAATGGAATAAATGGCTTGTGTCCCTGCTGCTCCCCATCACCCCAGAAAGCAAAGGTACAGATAATCATCTAAGAACAGTGGGTGTAAGCAGTTAATGGGCATTTTGCTGCTGGCATTTCTCAGACAAAAATACTGTTAAGCAAAGCCTGACATGCAGAAATCATTATTTATTCAGATGTGACTGTATACAGTTTGACAGATATCATTCAGTTGATGACCTGTAATGCAAATAAGAAAAATCCATTGTCAAAGCAAGGTTAATTCTTGTTCTGTGATCATTACCAAATCACTGTCAATATAAAATGGACATTCTCTGTGCAACTGTGGTTATTTGAAAGACATTCTTATCAGACATTCGCATGATGCATTGATGGTTTATTCCGCATGATAGAGTGGTACTTCATTTCCCCTTTTTGAAGACGATCCTTAGGGAACGAGCTAAGCAGCTGGGCAATGAGAGTGACTTCCTGACTCTTGTTTTGTGGAGGAGAAACATGCAAGGAAAAAACTTTCTGGTTAGTTTTATGAGACCCTAATAAGTGTGAATAAACATAAATATTAATCTAATTGACCACACTTTGGAAGCTATTTGTCCATGACAGGTGACAGATATGATGTTCATAAACAGCCCTATTTTCCAAGCATTATTACACAGAAGTGAAAAACAGTTCAAACTGAATATATAAACAACATCACAGCATAACACCTCCAAGTGACATATTGATTAGAGCTTAAATGAATAGCTTGAATTAAATTTGGGTCATGTGGTGAGTGGCTTTTTAGACAAGGCTAGAAGCATAAAAGCCCTCTGCCTGAAAGTTAAAAAAAAAAAAAACCCAACAAAAAAAAACCCCTTTGAATTAAATGAAATTCTAGTTCTGCCTTCTCTCTCCTTTTCCTTCCCTGCCACCCTTCTGTACCAGTACATCCTGAAAAGTTTAAAGAAAAGGCAGATGGTACCTTTCAAAATGTTATTGAGTAGTTTTACATTAGCATGTACTGTAGTGTCATTGTACTTGATATGGAAATGAAGAATATGTTAGCTTGAGATTGTGCATCATTTTCTGTGATCTCAGCTGGAGGTAGGATTGTTCAGAACTGGCACAGCTTGAATATTGATACAAATACAATTATAACATCCAGCTAACAGAACTGAAAAATTAGCAATCAGTTTTATTAATAATTATGTGTGTAATTCTAAGAGTCCTGACCCCTACTGAGCCATTTAGGAAACTTTTCAAAACAAAATGTGCTATAAGCACATTTCTACATGAACTGCTGAATGAAGAATGGATCCGTCAAGTTGTGTCGCAGAGTGAATATTTTATTAGAAGAATGTTGAAATAAAGTAAGGTATTATTTCCATTCATAACACAGACAGGACTCCAGGTTGGAAACTCCCACTGGATACTGCAATAGTAGAATAGTACCACTGCCATGGTAAAGGGAGGAGAGGAAGGAGGCAAGGAGAGAGGGGAGGAGGGAGAGAGCCAGCTGAAAATGTAAGCTCTGTAGAAGGCAGGTAACGTATGAGCTTCGTCCCAGTTTGAAGTGACTTTAAGGATCCTTTTATCCAGAAAGGTTCCAAGCAATCTCACTTCCTTTAAATATGTTATCTTGGGTAGTCAAATGTTGAATCACTCAAAATTGCTAGCCCCTTTTAAAAGTCTTTGTCATGACTATAAAGACATATTTCAATACTGAAAGCCTTATCAATTACCAGAGCCCATAGCCCACTAAAATTCAAATTGACATTTTATGTACAACAAATGTAATCTTGACACAATCATTAAAAAAAAAAAAAAAGTCAAAGACTGCCACTGGTTTTTAAAAAGGTGGATCTGGTATTTTACAGAAAAAGAATTTCCTCCAGCTTGAGTGACAGAATGTTTCTACATGTAGGCTCAGGTCAACTCTTCTGCTTAAAACTGGAGACATACTTAAGAGGTGTCCTGTCTTAGTGATACATACAGCTCAAACATATACTGAATGTACATTGCAATATCTGTAAATGGGCACAGCTATTCATTGTCGTTCCAAGGTCTCTTTCAGTATAGTCATTAAGAATTTTCCTTGTCGTGTCCTATGTATTCTATAGACATGTTTTAGATTGGTTTCTCTTTAGCCTGTTTAGGTATTTTGTGTCCAACAATAAACTTTGTCTCTTTCCTATCTGATTTCCATGATGCTTATCACCCTTACACATTTTAGTGTCATTTCTGTGTTTCATCATCTCATAAACCTCCTAACTACTGCTTCTTCTAGACAATTAATAAATTTGGTGAAGAAAACAAAAGGTAACACTTACAGCACTATATATTACACCACTGAGGTTTGTCATTGCTGTGTTGTTATGAGTTGCCTACACAAGTGCACCTATCTAAAGCAGGCTGATATAATTTCAGATAAGACTATGACAACGGTTTCAAGAGACATGTGTTAGATTTACTGAATTGTATTCATTCACATAATAATAAAAAGTCATCTCATATTCCTAATATGAAGCAACCAAGTTTATCTATCTGGAACGATTTGGAACTTTTAAATAAACTGACGTTTCTTACTCCATGTGAGCGTTGGGGTTTTTTTTTGTGTTTTGTTTTAGTCCAGATCATAATTAGTTTATTCTTTTTTAGCATCCTCTAATTTGGCTGTTTTACATAGAAATAACATCTTCTTTTTCCTCTTCACAAAGTGACAACTACTGTAATTGGCCTATTCCAGGTAACACAACCAAATTCCATATGGCTTTCCAAGTAGCCATTTTATTTACAGAAAACACAACACGGATAGATTGTATTTACAGAGGCTCTCTTCAATCTTAAACAAGCTCTACAATTTCTAAATCTGCACCCAGTAGCCAAAAGAATGTGATAAATGCAAACTTCCTCATATGGGCCCTGAGCAACCTGCTGTAGTTGACCCTACTTTGAGCAGAGGGGTTGGACTAGATGATTTCTTGAAGTACCCTCCAACCTCAGCAATCCTGTGATTCACTGATTCAGTGGGTTGTTCTTTGAAAACCCACCTTCCATCAGTCACAGGGATTTTTCAAGTGAGAGACCAAAAGAGATAATTGCCAACACCATTGCCATTAAATGAGAGGGAACTCAGCGTATCAGAAAGCTGAACTTCTCAGGAAGCAAAAGGGAGAATACCACCATGTTCACAAGCAGCCATATTTTACATTCGAGTTTAAGAAGATGATATTATATAGTACCTTGGGCTCCTAAAAATCATAGAATCTAGCCATGTTGCTAGTTCTTTGGTTTTTTATAGACCCTAACTTCTGATGTTCTATAATCTATAATCTAATCCTAAACTACCAGTATATAGAGCTATAAATTCTGTGTATGACAGGTAGGAATTGAATTACAGAAGATCAGTAGTCCCAGTGTATCACAGAGTCATGGTTTTACTATAACTTCCTTTTTACTCCAAGTACAAACCCCAAAAGGCTCAAGAACTTTGATATCTAGGACATCTCTTTTTGTTATGTAAGAAAGCCGTACCTCAGGAGGAAAAAAATTAAAAATCATATCTTTTAGTAATTTTTTTTTTTTAATTTCCTCTCAGGTACTTTTATGCATCCTGCCCTTAAGACAGACTTGTAATTTCACCCAAATTAGATATAGATATACATACTTACAATTTTATAACACACTGTCCATCAGAGCTAGGAAAATCATGAATTTTTCAGTTTGATAGGCCAAAAAAAAGCAAGAAATACTTAATTTTGGTTGAAGCAAAACTTTTGTATATTTTTAAATTAATGAATGCAAAACTTAAGCCTGAAAGTGTCACTACTGGTTTGGTCTATTTGAAATGAAATTTTTTTTTTTTTTAAATTTTCAGGTTAACTATTTTTATAATATTTTTCTTTTTTAGACATATGCCAAATTATAAACAAGGAAAAAAATTCTTATACTTATTTTAAACAGCAAACAGAAGTGTTTTAACATTTTAGATGTCTAAATATCAAAATTAACTTTGACGTTTGACATTTTTTGGTGAGGCCTATCCAACTTCTTGTAGACAAAGACAAGCAGATGAATTCAGTCACATTTTGTGAATAGTACTGGTCCCTCTCACGCTATATATTTTTTTGAATTTGCTACTCAGCAACAGAATATGCCAACTTATTTTCTACATCAATTTTCTGTTAAAAAGGCAGCCAGACTATAAATAATTTTGAAGTTGCATATTCCTATGGAAATGGTTAACACAATATAAAATTTTAACAACTTATTACCCCAAAAAATCAGACAAAAATGAAACACAGTATAACTAGAATTCCTGTTCATTGTAATGGATTTATTATTCAGAGATATTTTAATCATAGAGAGGTTATCTCTGAAGAACCTTTTAATTTTAAGGAATTACATTTTAAATAACAGAGTCAAATTCATGCTTGCCAAATACATACCAGTTTTCAATCTCAGTACTTGTCTCCTTTCTCACTTGATAAAATATAAGCAATATTCTTATTTATATAAAATTACATGAAAATAAGCTTACAGGGCAGCCTGTTGCATTTTTCATGATTCAGCTTTGATTCCATAAGTGTCTTTTTTACTTCCAGCATTATTTATGCAGTCTGTTTAGTTCGCTTTACAGGCATGGCAGCATTCATAGGGTAGACCTATTGAACCAAACCGTAATAGATGTAATACATCAATACATTTGAGCTGAACAGCTTTAATTAGGCCTTCCCGGTCATTTCATCAATTCAGTGGAGTACCATTGGGATTTGGATAACACCATGCCTTCTGTAGTGCATGAGAATTACAGCACTCCGGCCCCGCTCTGCCAGTCACATCACAAGGTTAGACAATCAACGTTAATTCATACAGTAAAGTGTCTACATTCCAGAACATAAATTCACACCTAAAGTAATATCTTTGAGACCCTAAAATCTTTCCAACCTTAATATCAATTTGAAATTCAAGCTATCATGAAATTTCCTGCCGCAATGTTCTGTTGTTGCTCAGCAGCAAATTAAAGGTGTGCTTTTACTTGAAGATTTATGCTTGTCAGATACAGCAAATGTATTTGTTGCATTTGTCTGGCAGATGGGATCTGTTAGAACTTGCAGTCATTACAAACTCCCAAGAATGCTGTTCTGCTACTGCAGTAGCTCTCTTCATTTGTACTTCATTTGAGATCTATTTGTCAAACATATTGTATAGGATTTAAACAAACCTAAAACAGATAATCTATTCACATGCATTAACTTCTATCAGGATCAAATTCTTCATGTTTAAAAACTATTTGACTAACTGCAATGCGTGTTGTTCCTTAGCTTCCTTGTTAGGTTGCTTGTTTGTCTACTAAATAGCAGAGAAAAAAATATCAAAATCCGTCATCAGAATAAAAGTAATTTCATTACAATAACACTTATATAAAATAAGCAGATGACGATGCTGTGGCAACATTTAAACTTTTGACTTTTTCTTTTTACTGGACAACACAATAGCCATATTTTTTTCATGCATTTTCTATGGAACTGAATCCATTCTGAGATGGATTTCCAGCATATCAAGGGACAGAGATATAGAGACAATGAACATAAAAGAATAACATTTTGTAAATACAGAAAGTCATTTGCATAGCTGTATTTGGAAATGATTGTAGATGGTAAGGATGATACAGACCAGGTCTGTAATTCTCTATGGGTACATCTACATAGCAGTCAGAGACATGAATATGAAACAGGGTCAAACATGCCTCAGTTACCTTTCCTTTAACTAGTTCAGGGACCCTCAGCAATGAAACTGTCTTGCCACTGGCTTAAACCCAGGCTTCAAAATACACTGTGCATTGAAGTCTATGCTGCGATGGCTGTGTGCTAACTGTCCCAAAGGCAAAGGTAACTCCATTATCCCTTACAGAGTCTGAAATTTCTCCTCCAATTGCAATGGAAGTATAAGAATATAATAGTTCATTCAGATATTAAAAAAAACAACTATTGGGCAGACAACAAATTAATAACAGGTAGTAAATTCAGTTATGTCATCATATTTCCTTCTTTCACATAGAAAGGGTGTAAGCTGTGTAAGTGCTTTTAATTAAAATAAATAAAAACAAAAGGACAGAGAATCTGAGCTAATTATCTCAACACTTTTCATACTAGGCAAACATAACTACGTATCATTTCATTTGACCGTAAAGATTACAAAATTGACTAATGAGAAAATGAGGTATATTAGCAGAAGCAGACTGCATATCCTGGTCACACAATCTCCTAACCTATTCAGGATACTTAGGCTTGCTCATTTAGGCACAAAGGATAAATCACAGGATTACAGAATCAAAGAATGGTTAAGGTTGGAAGAGACCTCTGGAGGAATGCTTTCTGATGTTCAGGGGCAACTTCTTGTGTTTCAGTTTGTACCCATTGCTTCTGGTATGTCACTGGGCACCACTGAAAAAAGCCTGGCTCCATCTTCTTTCAATCCTCTCTTCAGTTATTTACGTACAATGATAAAATCCCCCTGAGCCTTCTCTGTTGTAGGCTGAACAGTCCCTCAGCCTTTCTCTTCAGGAGAGATACTCCAGTCCCTTTGTCATTGTCATGGTCTTTTGTTGGACTCTCTCTTGTCTCTCTTGTACCAGGAAGCCCAGAACTGAACACAGTACTCCAGGTGTGGACTCACTAGTGCTGAGCAGAGGGGAAGGATCACCTCCCTCCACCTGCTGGCAACAATCCTCTTAATACCATTGGCCTTCTTTGTGTCAAGGGCACATTGCTGGCTCATGTTCAATTTGGTGCCTACCAGGACCACCAGGGCCTTTTTTGCAGAGCTGCTTACCAGCTGGGTAGCCCCCAGCATATATTCATGCATTGGGGTTGTTCCTTCCCAGCTGCAGGACTTTGCACTTCCCCTTGTTGTATTTCTTGAGGTTCCTGTCAGCCCATTTCTCCAGCCTGTCGAGGTCCCTCTGGATGACAGCACAAACCTCTGGTGTATCAGCCACTTCTCCCAGTTTTGTGTGCTACAGCAGAGCTAGGGAAATCATGAACAAACTACTGAGGGTACATTCTGCCCCATCATCCAGCTCATTAATGAAGATGTTAAACAGGACTGGAGCCAGTATTGACCCCTGGGGTACACCGCCGGTCGCTTGCCTCCAACTAGACTTTGTTCCCCTGATCACCACCTCTGGACCTGGACATTCAGCCAGTTTTCAATCCACCTCACTGGGTGCTCATCCAGGCCATACTTCCTTGGCTTCTCTATGAGGATCTTATGGGAGACAGTGTTGAAAGCTTTACTGAATTCTATGTAGACAGTAGTTACTGCTCTCCCTTCAGCTATCAAGCCTGTTATTTCCTTATAGGAGGTTGAGGTTTCCAGGGTTAGCTGCTCCATCACCTTCCCAGGGATTGAGGCGAGGTTGACTCGCCTGTAGTTCCCTGGGTCCTCCTTTTTGTTCTTTTTGAAGATAAAGTGACATTTGCTCTTCTCCAGTCCTCAAGCACTTCTCCCAGTTGACATGAGCAATCAAAGATTATCGAGAACGGGGGCATCCCATCAGGGCCCATGGAATTATGTAAGTCCGGTTTGCCTAGTTATTCTCTAACTTCATCCTCTTCCACCAAGGATAAGTCTTCTTGTTCCAGCCTTTCCCCCTGGTCTCTGGGGCCTGGAATTCCTGAAGGCTAGTCTTGCTATAAAAGACTGAAGCAAAGAACGCATTCAGTACCCCAGCCTTTTCTATGTCCTATGTAACCAGGTCCCCCATCTGGTTGATCAATGGGCCCATGTTTTCCCTAATCTTCTTTTTGTCTCCTATGTACTTATAAAAGCCTCTCATTGTTATCCTTGACAGCCCTAGCCACGTTCAATTCCAGTTGGGCTTTGGCTTTCCTAACTGCATTTCTGCATGGTCAAATAGTATCTTTGTATTCCTCCCAGGTTACCTGTCCCTGCTTCCACTTTATTTACACTACTTTTTTGTGTTTGAGTGTGGTTAGGTGTTCCTTGTTTATCCATCTAGGCCTCCTGGCATTTTTGCCTGACTTCCTGCTCTTTGGGATGGACCACTGTGGAGCTTGGTGTAGGTGATCCTTGAATGTTAAAACCAGCTTTCTTGGGCCCCTCTTCCTTCCAGGGTCTTAATGACCATAGTATCTCATACAGGATCATATAGAAGAGTGTCCTATCTCATCTGCAGCTATCAACAGCACTACTCATTCTTCAAGGTTGTATTTGGTTTACATGGCAAAGTTTTAGCTTCCCCCATGTTCAATAGAGCCAGTTCCAGCTGGCTCCAAGATGGACCCTCTGCTGGCCAAGGCTGAGCCAATCAGTGATGGTGGTAGCACCTCTGTGATAACATATTTAAGAAGGAGTAAAAACTGCTGTGCAAGAGCAGCTGGGAAAGAGAGTGAAAATATGTGAGAGAAACAACTCTGCAGATATCAAGGTCAGTGAAGAAGGAGGGGGAGGTGGTGCTACAGGTGCCGGAGCAGAGATTCCCCTGCAGCGCATGGAGAAGACCATGGTGATGCAGGTTGTCCCCCTGCAGCCCATGGAGGTCCACAGTAGAGCAAATATCCATTTTGCAGTCTGTGGAGGACTCCACGCCGGAGCAGGTGGATGTGCCCTGAAGGAGGCTGTGACCCCATCGAAAACCCATGCTGGAGCAGGTTTTCTGGCATGACCTATGACCCCATAGGGAACCCAAGCTGGAGCAGTCTGTTCCTGAAGGCCTGTAGTCTGTGGGAGGACCCATGTTAGAGCAGTTAATGAAGAACTGTAGTCCGTGGGAAGCACCCACGCTGGAGAAGTTCGTGAACGACTGTCTCCTGCGGGTGGGACCCCATGCTGGAGCAGGGGAAGAGTGTGAGGAAGAAGGAGCGGCAGAGACAACATGTGATGAACTGACTGCAACCCTCATTCCCTGTCCCCCTGTGCCACTTGATGGGGGGAGGTAGAGAAATCGGGAGTGAAGTTGAGCCCGGGAAGAAGGGAAGGGTGAGGGGAAGATTATTTCTCATTATCCTACTCTCATTTATATTGGCAATAAATTAAATTAACTTCCCCAAGCTGAGTCTGTTTTGCCCGTGACTGTAATTGCCAAGTGATCTCCCTGTCCCTATATTGATCCACGAGCCTTTCGTCATATTGTCTCTCCCCTGTCCATCTGAGGAGGGGCAGCGATAGAGTGGCTTGGTAGGCACCTGGCAGCCAGCCAAGGTCAACTGACCACAAAGGCAAAGATATAGATGCTTTGCAGTCTGCTAGAATTATCTCATACTGTATCATATAACTCTTACATTAGCTCCAGACATTGTGATGCATAAACTGCCACATGACTATGAACTCAGTCTGGATGATATAACAGGGTAATGCTGCCTTCAGTTCCATATAGATTCCAGAGGAATCAGTTTCTTCAACTTCTTTGGGAGTTCGTAAAGGAAGCTGGCCTGAAATTTCAGACAGGCTATACTGGTTAAACAGCCAGTCCATTCTTTTGAACATAACAATTTGTACAGATATAACCTATTTAAATGGTCTCAGAGATCGTATTCTTGCTTAGCTTCTTTCCATATGAATTGTTTTAATCTGATAATTCTTTTCTCTACAGAAGTAGAAAGGATTAATCTGTAATTGCCTTGATGGAGACACTCAAATTTTAATAACTACAACCTTAACAGGATTTGAACAATCCGCTGTCTTACAACTATGATATTGACATTCATACATAAGTCCTCCTAGTCTTTGCTTGCCAGTTTTTAGAATTTATAGATACATTATTTTACTCTCAGCATAGGTCTCCTATATTTTCCCAGTTAATGGAACAGAAAGATACTAATGTTTTGTTATTGCAGTTCTTGATAGTCAGTAATTTAATGTAAAGGTCAAAAATACAAAACTGGATATGTTATAGTTGTTCCTGTCAGACACTCACACACATTCAAGCTCTAATTAAAACCACAGCTAATTTATTACACTGTGTAAAAGTCTTCTCTCAGTTAAAACAAATAAGGAAGAAGAATTCAACAGAATTTGGCATTATCTTTACCTTTCACTAGGTGATATTTTAAATTATTTTATTATATCTTGAGACAACTGGTAAGTTGCCTTCAAAATAATTTTAAAAACCCACCAAAGTGTAACCCCAAACCAATTGCTTCAAACATACAGAATATTTTTTTTTTTGTAATCATCGACATAAAGTAATATCATATGTCATCACAAATATACATACACAACTGACTTCACAATATTTGAGCAGTTTGTTTACTTCCATCTCAGTAATCCATATTTTTTATATTTTTCATTTTCACAGCATATCTGTTCAGACTTTGAATACCTCAGAATTGCAATTCTCCATATCCTTAGTACTGTGAGTACAGTTGCTCTGATGACCCTAGAGTCCAAAATGTATTTGTCTATGACTCCAGCAATTTGGCACTGCTGGAATAGTAATTTCAGGAGCTTTTGGCCACTGTGTAGGTTGAACTAGAAGGGCAGAAGAGCATGTTGTGGAGTGTGAAGTGGGGTCTTTCACTGGCTGACAAGTCCCCTGACAAGAGACACTCCCAGGTTCAGTGTGATTGGCAGCTCCTGCAGCTTTTGGACCTGAGCATCTGTCCATTGCAGCTGAGCTGAAAAGGGTCCTCTAATTATCGCAACTTTAACAATCAACTGGTTTTGGCCAGAAGGGACCACAATTGAGAAGTCTCTTTGTAAGCTACTTAAAATTTTTCATAGACCACATGCAGTCTGCAGTCTGCCCTTTGTGACATTAGACAGTCTAGCAGCAATAAAAATAGTAGTATTACTGCAAAGTAATTAAATTATGCTAGAGAAATACAGTAAAAAGTTTATTAAGGCTGTTCGTTCTGAAGCAAAGGGCACTTTTACATAAGAAAACACTGAAATACTGGAGGCAATTTAGCCTAATTCTTCAAGTTGAATGTTTGTTTAAGTGCTATTTTTAACCAGGATGGTAACGATTGTTTAGAGGTGCTTAACACATTGCAATCTTTGGAGAGAGAGGGGAAGGAAATTAAAACCTGACACACACCCCTGTACAAACTGGAATAGTGGCAATCTAGCTCATGATTAGTAAGGCATGATAAGGATGAAGAAGGTAAGACAAGATATGCAGAGCTTTACAAGGTAACTTGGAATACCTGTCTGACAACTTGAATATTTGCCTTTCTGTCCATTCCAAACTGAGATTTTTCCCTGAAAAAAATCCTCACATATAGTATTTATGGTGAGGTAAATGTTGATCTAGCATATATCAGAAAACCTTAAAAATATTAATTAGTAAGTACATAATAAATAAAACAAGAAACCATATTAATTTAAATATTAATGGTTATTTATATACCTGATAGTTGTAATAATATTTAATATCATGAATTAAGGTTAAAACATGTCCACTGAGTTTATACAATCTTCCACTGAGAAAATTAACAAAGTTAACAAATTCTGTTTTTTTCTATATCTCTCACTCTAATTACAAAACATTTTGCAATGGGTCATTGAAAATGGTGTATTTTGTTAAGCATTTTTACTTTTCAGTAAATAAATGTATTGTCTTAGTTTAACATGACTTCTTGTGAGATATTACCCCAGGAGACTGTGGAATTTCCATCCTGAGGAGTTTTCAAGATTTGGCTGAAAAAAGCCGCAAGCAATTGATAGGGAGTAATGTCAA
>VZTQ01006342.1:46159-88814 GCA_013400755.1 Pelecanoides urinatrix | reverse complement strand
TACATATTCATTAGATTTCCGAGAACTAATTATAATATTACTTCATCCTTTACGCATGCTCACTAAAGCCCTTAGGGTCTTCTTGAGGGTCTCGGGTGGTCTCTGGTGGTCAGCAGGGTAGTGAACTCTTCATGAACTTATTTCCTCCTTTCCTTATAGGGTCGCAATTTGTCCCTGAGCCATGCTGGACCATGTTTGTTTATAGTTTCCATAGCTAAAATTAATTATCACTAAATCTAACAATACATCTAAAACACATAGTTTATAATTAATTACTACTCCACCCAATTACAAACACACACCTGTTAGTTACTTAACTTCTAAGCAACAAGTCTTCATTGTTTAGAAGTACAGAAGCGAGCAGTAGAATTACAGAAGCAAACAGTATGGAATAGTAGATACTGTACATACTACATCAACCTGACCTGTCATTTAGGGAGGTTTGCCACTTTACAGAGAGAATCAGAGGGGAAGGGACAAAATGAGCAACAATCAAGTAAGGTAGCTGTGGACAGAAGTTATGTGAAAAGGAAGGTTCTCAAAATTGACAAATCGGGGCTGAAGTGAGGTTACCCCAAGCACGTACACGTAAATCTTGGTTCAAGACCAAGAACATTCATGTTGACCAGTAATTCTTGTACTGGTCTTAATCAACTGAACGTAATTATTTCAAACACTTGCTGTGTGTACCTTTGTCACTTGAAGAGCCTGTACATAACTTAGCTTACTTTCTCATGACAAAGCGTCACTATTTTCTGTATTTTTTTTAAGCTTACCTTACACTTCAGGTCATGTGAGTAGTTTATTGTAATTTTTGTGTGATGATGAAAACTTTGCAAAAATCACCCTTACTTCCACTGATAACTTTAAAAAGTTAGCTGGAAAAACTCTCTTTTTTTCCGACAGAAATCTGCAATCATTTGTACTGTGAGGCACTCAGAAATTACCTAGCAGTTTGGTCTGTTGATTTTCTTGGTGTACCCAAAAATTCACCCATTTTCCCAGGCATTTGGGAAAAAACTACAATTAAATGCTATGATGTTAAGTGTTGATTTTCAAATATTATTATTTATTTATATATGAGGAAGACTCACTTTTGATTGGACTTAGACTAGTTGGGCAGCACAACGATATTAGTTGGAATGTAGTTTTGACTGCATTCCTAGAGATTGCAGTGGATGTCTATAATAACAGTAATAACAATAATAACAATAACAACAACAGCAACAATAATAAAAATAATAATAATAAAATGTTAAAAGTTCCATTTTGCCCCTTTGTGAAAACCTAGGGAATACATTCATAAAGGCAGCACAGCCATGGTAGAAATAAAAATATAATGCAAGATCTTTAGTCACCTAGTAAAAACCCATCAGACTTGAATCTTTTGCTCATATGTATGTTCACTGACTTCACTTGCTATTGGGAAACAGAAAACATAATTTCATGTCAAGCCAGGGAAATAAAATTTCACCTTATAAAAGCTACATTTATTCAATACATACAGGACAACAGCTATTCAGCTTTTATTTAGCCAAGTTTCTGAAGATACTCTTATTCCAGCAAAATGTTTAAAGGAGTTTCCTTGGAGGAACTGGGAGAAAGTCCAAAAGCATGGCTAGCCATCCTCAGTATCTTCAAATTACTTCTCAGTTAATTTAAACATTAATTGCTATGGGGCTACTGCTGATCACTGCTGATTAAAATATTTCACATAAAAACCTATTTCAACCTTTCATTTACTGCGAAAGAGCTTTGGAATTGTTTGGTATTTCTGGCTGGAGCTAAACTGCCAAAGGAGTCCAGTTCCCATTTAGGAAACTAAAGTAAGTTCTGAAACATTATTCCTTTTCTTCATAATTATACTGCATAATGAAAGATTCATACTTGAAGTTTGACTGTTTTCTTTTACTAGTATACAATATGTCAAAGTGAGGGATCTGTCATGGTATAACTCCAAAGACAACAGGGCCAACATTCCTCCAAGTGGAAGGAAGAAGGAGACAACGTCAGGTAAAGCAGTATGTTCTAATTTAGCGAATCCAGTGACCTAAATGTCTGATCCCTGGATAAAGTTAGGCTGAAAACCCATCTCCCTCTTCTTTGATATCTCCTTAATAATCATCCATCCTTTGTTTCATCCCTCTGTTTCACAGTACGCAGACGGTGGAATCCATCTGTCAAGCCCTCTACAGCAGTAATAATTTTTTACTAAGGCACATTTTCAGTGTAGAACTCACCCCGAAGAAATCTGGTTTTTATCTAAAAGCAAAGCTTTAAAAATTCTTGAGTTCTTCTGTGACTGTATACAGGGGAAAAATATGGATGTGGCTTCACATGATTTGACGCTTTGTTATTAAAACATTATCTGATGTTGGATCTTTATTTTTCCACTTGTGTCACAAGTAAGAAAATTTCAAGGAGGAAACTTTTTGGAAAAGTCCATTAGTAACATGAACAGTAAATGTTCACCGCACATCAACATGAGAATGTGTTTTACTGCAAATTCAGTGATTGCTGTCTTTAAGGATGTATTTTCAGATACCGTGACAATGGCAATTCCATCTAGCAGAGCCTCAGGTTTCCTGGGAACTGCCTTAACAGAGGTCATAGTTTTATACACAGTTAGACCACAGTAAATTACTGGAAGAATCCAGACCTGAGTGTGGTTATATTGTGCCATTTCTATATTATGAGCTGCTGGAGGCATTATAAGAAGAAGGAGTATTTCAGGGCATGTCATGGAATTAAAAAAAAAATTGTCTCCTTAAATTTAGAACAAGGACTTAATAAAAATCTAAAAGACATCTGGTAGGTATCTGAAAACCTGCCAGAGAAATAAATGGATCATAGACCGTCCGGGAGCTTTTAATGAGACCCCAGCTAAAGAATTTGGCCAGGCTAGGAAATTATTCTGGAAGTGTAAGTCCTCATGCATCCCAAGAGACTACTGAGGACAGAATCTGAGCTAACTTTGATGAAGACTATCTCACCTTCCCGTCCTCTAATCCTGTGGTGTACTCCGTCTGAAAAATTAGTTTACACCCATGCATGGATTTAAAATGCAATATCTTGCATAAATTTTACATGCAAACATTTTAAATTTCCATACGAATATTTAAATTACAGAATATAATTAGAATTTAACTCTAAAATGAGAAGCAAGTCTAATTGGCATGTGTAACAGCACATGATATTCATTGTGCCAATATGTAAGGTCTAAGGCAAAGATTATTATCTGAGGAGGAATGCAAATATTGCTTAAGTAGCTTAGTTCTTTATGATGGGGATACTTTCTAAAGCAGTCATTCTTTCCACAATTCAAGATATGTGCACTCTAAAATAGAGGTTTTGCAATATTTGTAATACGTAAGTAAATTACTACATGGCTTAGCAAAAGATAACAATTTCCATTTGGTTTACTGAAGTTTATGCAGAAGAAATTTCTCACTTACTCATGGTGGACAAGTAGGTATAAAGCTGCAAATAATGATCAAATCATAAAAGTAATTCCATTATGACATCAAAAATTCTTAGATTTTTTTTTTTATTTAAGAAATACAAAAACAGAAAAATGGCTGAGAGAGTTGGGGCTGTTTAACCTGGAGAAGAGAAGGCTCTGGGGATACCTATTGCAGCCTTTCAATACTTCAAGGGGGCTTATAGAAAGATGAAGACTTTTTACAAAGGCCTGTAGTGACAGGACAAGGGGTAACAGTTTTAAACTAAAAGAGGGTAGATTTAGATATAAGGAAGAAATTCTTTATTATGAGGATGGTAAGACACTGGAACAGGTTACCCAGAGAAGTTGTGAATGCCTCATCCCTGGAAGCGTTCAAGGTCAGGATGGATGGTGCTTTGAGCAACCTGATCTAGCGGAAGATGTCCCTGTGCATGGCAGGGGGTTGGAGTAGATGATCTTTAAAGGTCCCTTCCAACCCAAACCATTCTATGATTTTATAATTGTCTGTTAGACTATTTTCACAGATATTAATGCAACTGCATTCAGAATGAATGAAAATATAATTTAAAAAAAATATTTCTAAATTTGATGGTGTATGAACTTCTGGCACTATTTTTGCTTTAGTAAAATAAGGCAGCAATTGCAAAATAAATTGCAAAAACTGCGATGATAAACTTTCTAAAGAATATTACAACTTCTAACAAAAAAAAATTTCACAAAGTCCTATGTAATAGTTTTCATGTACCTGAGTTTACATTTTGATTTCAAGAAAAAAACCTGAAGCAGTCAAGTGTTAACTTCAGTTGTCATTGAATGATAGAATCTTTTTACCAAGGCCTGTAGTGACAGGACAAGGGAATCATAGAATCATAGAATCATTTAGGTTGGAAAAGACCCTTAAGATCATTGAGTCCAACTGTTAACCTAACACTACCAAGGCCACCAAAGGGATAACTTGAGACAAGAATCTGAAAGTAGATTGTTTGTAGAGCATCTGTTAATGTTTCAGAAGTCTTGCATAAGTAAGAAATTTATTAATCAATTAAAAGTAAACCAGATATTAATTAAAGGCATTAAAATTGAATCATATTCTATAATAAATTAATCTTTCATTTTTTCCTTGAACAAAAGGAAAAATGTGTACTTGACAGAAAACTGTGTGATATGTTAAAAGAAGTGATGTGCTTTTTCTTTCCATCCAGAAAATGTTCTCAGAACCCCTATAGAAACCTCCATGAAATTAGTGTAGGAGGACAAAGCTAAGAAAACCCAGATCAACTTGAGAGCATGTTGCCTAGACATCACTGTTGTGTACTTCACCTTTATCTGGATGGAAAAAATGTTCTATTCTCTTCATACAACCATAATGTAAAGTTTCACATAAAGTTATTACTGTTTTCTGTGGCAGGAGGAAGTGACAATTAAGGGAAATGTCTACATCTATACTTAACAGTAAGTTTATGCTAAACTCTGTGCTTGTCATTTCATTTTTATATTGACCATACAAACATCTACAAATTCATGCTGTGAGTAGAAATCCAAGGCGTGCCACTGAATTTATTGGGTTTTATGCCATCTAATTCAGATACATACATGTGTGAACTGATCTCAGTTGAATTAATATAATTTAGGATCACAAATTTATAATCATAAATGGGAAGAAACTCCAGATAACATTTTGTGGCTTGGGGGGAGAGAGGGGGCAGTGTATGGATATCAAGCAAAGGCAAACTGGTCATAGTTTCTATTGTAGTTAAACAGAAAATAACTATTATAACTTTAGACTAACTTTTGTCAATGTGTTTCTACTCTCCCTTACTCAAACTAATAAGGCTAAACTAGTTAAAAAGCTACTAATGATTTTGATGACCCCAGTTTTAAAAGGTTCCATTCAAGACTGGTTTTAATTGATCCTTTGCAAAGAGGACTGTGGTTTTTGCAAATCAGACCACTCAGGTGCTTCCAGATGGGCCCCAGCACATAGCACAATCAAAATCACTAGTCACATTTTCAAAATCTTGCTTAGAGGTGCCTAGACCTCATTAGGAGCATGTTTATTATTCAGAAGCTGACATCTCATTGCAATAGGCAATGTGAGTCCAACAGTTTTTTTCTGTAGTGCAGATTATTCTCAGAGCAGCAGCAGCAGCAAAGCACTCTGCCCTTGGTGGCTGCATTTTACAAAGTCATGGCAGATGAAAACTAGCAAAATGAATCCATGTCTGATGGGTTGTTTTTGCCACGACAGCTGTGCTTTGGAGGTGGGCAAGCCAAGGAAGTTAAGTTTGGCTCATGCAGAGCGTTTGGCTCTAAGTCAGCTCTGTGCCCATAACATGTGAATGAGCCAAGCCAGTAGGAATATTTTGGCATTACCTTCTGGCTGTCACAGTGACCTTATATATCACTTCACGCATTCTCCCTTTTGTATGTGTATAATCAGTTTCAATGGATTGACTAATGTTTTGGCATAGGTTTGCCTTGGCTCTGGCCTCAAATTTTCTGGCCTGTTTATACAAGTTGCATCCAACATGCCTGTGAAATTCGTTAACAAATATTTAAGAATAACAAATATACATTTTTATTTTCTAGAAAATGGGAAAAGGAGTAAATCTGAGGCTAGGATATTTAAAACAAAATAAGCAATGAAATTGACATTATAATAACATCAACTATTTTCTGTACATCAAAGAAGGTCAACGTAATACTTAAAATTGTTCTACTTCCTCAGCTTACATTTTTATGCATGTCAAATGTATAGGGCTGTGTATGTATTCATATACATACAAATATTTATAAGGAGGAGGTATATATCACTGTTTATCAAATGATTATGTAAGAATGAGGAAAAATTATCATTGTCAATAAGTTCTCATCAAGGAAACAGTGGAGTATAATAGCCAACACCGGAGGAGGATACTTCAGTGTGATATCATTGGATATAATGTTCTTTACTCAGAAATTGTAGGCTGTAGTTTTAGAGCATATTCAGTTACATAAATGTTGTATTTTCACAGAGTAGTGTCATCAATAACATCTCCTAGTGTTAAATTAATCTGGTGAATAATTGTTGTAAAGCTAGACATATATACAACATTGACTAGACATAGAGTAGTAAAAGGAAGACCTTTGTGAGTTCCAAGTTTTATGACTGTGCTATTACAGTTACTGGTATGATTGTTATTTTTCATGTGTCTCATAAATTGGTAAATATTCCTAATTATTTTTAAATCTCAGTGGAACTGCTGTTATCAGAAATTGCTCTGTTATGAAATTCTTTGGACACAAGATTTGAATTGGCACAACAAAGCAAGGACACAAATCATTACAAAATGTAGTTGCCATAGTCATATGATGACAATATCACTATGGCATGAAAATTACTTCACTTCTTTTCTTCTTTGCATTGTAGTAGCAGTTATTAACCACAGTGAAGACATGCACTTCACTATGTTAAGTTAAGCACAATACATAAATGTAAAAAAAAGTCTTTATTCCAAATAATGCCATCTAAATAATGAAAAGTAATCCATCCCTCAGAAAGTTGTGTATTCATTGCATTTGATATTTCACCTGAAGGTCTTATTCAGAGAAGAATATGAAAAAATTTAAAACTAAATATTGAAACCCATGAAGAACTATTACTCTAAAAAATTTTTTCCTCTATTAAAATATATAAAATATGTTTCATGTTGATGACAGGAAAATAATACTCTCTATGCAAAGAAAATAATCAGAAAGAAGTTTCTTTGTGTTACTGTGCAGTATGTCTTAACTGAGACTTGGAGGAAACACCTCTTGAGTTCAAATTTTGGGTCCATTTAGTGTTTCTTCACTCTGCTAAATTGTGACGAGGACACACACAGCAGGGGTTAGATTGAGGTCACCAATTGATTTCATTTAGGATAATTCACTGTCAAATAGTGGTAAACTTTACTGTGACCTTGAGATGGACTGAAACCAGTAAGCTGATGGCTAAGGAGAAAAATGAAATGAAGAACATGTCCTTTCTCACTCTCTTGAGTGTAAAAGAATGAAAAAAACTTAAACAAAAGTAAAAACATCTCACTTTTTTAATAACTTAGAATTCTGAGAATGAGCTTTCATTGTTTCAACTAGTGTAGCTTATTGGCCACTTCAACTCAGGTTTATCTTGCTGAGGGTACAGTTCAAGCAGAGAGAAGGACATCTCTGTACTGGAATTCACACCTCAGATACCTAAGCCAGTGGCTGAAACTTAGATAAGATGACCCAAAGTTCAAATTAATTTTGTATGTATTGCTAAAAAAGAGCTCAAAGAAACTATTTACAGTACTGTTCTCTTTGAGACTTGTGGTTTTCATTTGAGCTAATGAGTATCTCATAAATTGAGAGAAATTAATAATCTGTCCATTCTGTTCACTGAATATTTTTCTATTTTACACATTGAATATAGTTTGTTGTACAAGTACGTAAGTATTTTTTATATATGAAGAAAAAAAAAGAAAAGAGCTTTTTGGTTTTAAAACCTCCATGCACTGATCTTACAACTTCTCACACAAAAAAAGATTCCACTTAGGAACCATGGAAGTGGAAAGTTGGTTTTTGTGAAAATGTTGTTCCTAAGTGTTAAGGACTGGTGGACTTTGGGTCTCCATCCAGGATGGCCACAGTCCTAGCCTGGTAGATGTGGCTGCTGTGGTTCCCTGTGTATATATGAAAGGACAGGATGATCCTTTCATAAAGGGTGGTGCTTAATGAGGATGTGTTGGATAGTGTAGGACTTGAGCATGATGCAAATGATATGGCATAAGGGGTAGAGATTGTACTAGGTCTGGCTGGGATGAAGTTAATTTTCATAGAATCATAGAATCATAGAATCATTAAGGTTGGAACAGACCTCTAAGATCATCAAGTCCAAAACCGTCAACTCAACACTACCATGCCCACTAAACCATGTCCCTAAGCACCTCATCTACACGTCTTTTAAATACCTGCAGGGATGGTGACTCTACCACTTCCCTGGGCAGCCTGTTCCAAGGCCTGACCACTCTTTCAGTAAAGAATTTTTTCCTAGTGTCCTAATGTCCTAATGTTTTCTTCATAGCAGCCTGTATGGTGCTATGTTTTTGAGTTGTGACTAAAATAGTGTGGATAACACACCAATGTGTTTGGTGTGGTATCTGTTTCTCACTCTGTCTCTTCAATGGGTAGGCTGGAGGTGGGCAAGAGGTTGGGAGGGGACACAGATGGGACAGCTGACCCGAACTGACTGAAAGGGATACTCTATATCCTATGATATTGTGCTCAACAATAAAACCTCAGGCAAACAAGGGGAAAGGGGGGACATTCTTGTTTATGGTGTTCATCTTCCCAAGTAACCACTACATATTCTGAAGCCCTGCTTTCCAGACAGTGGCTAAATATCTGCTTGCTGACAGGAAGTGGTGAGTAAAGGCCTTATTTTGCTTTGCTTGCACACACAGCTTTATTTCACTTATTACATTTTCTTTATCTTCATCCATGATTTTTTCTCACTTTTGCACTCCCCCATCCTGCTGGTGGGGGAATGAATGAGTGGCTGTGTCGAACTTAGCTACTGGCCATTTTTTGCTAGCTCCTTTCTGCCTTGACTATGGTGGTCTTGTAGGCCCATGATTTAGTCTACAGGCTGAGATTAGCCTCAGCAACTTTGGTAAGGTGAAGATTTGTCATCTTTTTTAAGCTAATCACCCAGGCTTTCTCTGTAGTCAATGAAGAGAGATAAGCACTTTGAAAGACTGATTTACCCTCTCATTAAAGAAGTATGTAACATAGGTAGAAAGAAATATGCTCTGGAGGTGCCTCTTTTTCATTGACCACAGAGACAACGTAGAGACCTAAATTAGAGTATGCTTTAACATGTAAGCTGGAGGACATGAACCCAAGAGTGAGTGCACAGTAAGGCTCAATTCCTCCAAAAGATTTAGACCCTAATTACCTTGATATCAGTGAAGGTAGGCAAGTACCTGAATACTTTTGAGGATTCAGGTTGAAGCCATTTTTTTCTGTTTCCAAGGTTAATAAACAGTTCTTTCACCCAAGATTCATGTCTGCTGTCAACACACAGACCTACTGTAAGAATACATTCACGTGGCTTCATAAGAGCGAACACTTACAAAGTTTTAAAATTTTTCTTCTCTTTCCTAGTATCTGGGATTTTAACCCTATGAAACTGTAGATCTGAGTTACATGAAGCGAATCTTTCTGCTTTTCTATAAAGTTTGTCTTTCAAAGAACTTCACCCTCCATCCCAAAAAAACCCAAGGATTTGTGTAATTTTAGTGTAATATGCTTATCCTTTCATACATGACATCTAAAGCTTCTCACTCAATTATATTGTGGCAAACTCTAAGAAGCAACATACCTAATGCAAAAAAAGTTTAATGGATTGAGCAGTAGAAGATTAAGCTATATAGATTAACTACTCAAGCTGGAACAAAGTGCAGTCGGAAATTCAGTGAGAATGAATGAGTACCCAAATTGGTTGGTAAAGAGAGCATTAAGAAATACTTTCATCCTAAAAATAAAAAATTAAGGATGGAGAGAGAATGCCAAATCTTGGTCTCTCTGAACTCCCAGGAAAACTTACTCTTCCTTAAATTAATAAAACAGAATTTTATCATCACAGCAAAATCAGATATGACTTATTTAGTGTTGCAAATTTTACATTGGTAAATTGATGTCACCATATGCAATTTGGTGATGAGTAGAAACTAATGGGTGAAAGAGATAGGTTTTAGCAGTAAAAAGAAAATGAGGAAAGGATGTGTAAAAGGGTACAGCAAGCTTTCTAGATGCTTTTGAAAGTTTTAAATAGATTAAATTTGTCCTAGTATACACAAAGAACTGCCCAAGAGCTTCCATGAAGGATGTATGAAATTTCAAAACACTAGGTAAGGACAAGTGCTTAACTATTTTTGCATTAAAAGAATAAGTGGAAAATTATTGACCAGTCAGTTCTATTTCAATTTGCCACATTAATCAAACTATTTCTAAGGTTAGGACCTTGTGAAAACATGTAGAGAAATAATGGTCAGCATCAATTTTCTGGGAATACCTGTCATATCAATCTAATTTCGCTTTAAGATGAGCAACAGTGAGGAAGAATAAAGAAGATGCAGAAGAAATCATACAGGTAACTTGACCTAAGAAGTCTTCCTTTGCTCTGATGATGAACTTTTCATGATATTTTCTTAATGTAAACACGGATATCTTCAAATAAATACTGTGACAAAAAGAAAGAATATACTGCATTCCTCATGCCCAACCACTAAGCTTAAAAATAAGCAGGAGAGATCTAAGAGATACTAAGTAGAACTTTCTTATGGTAAAAGGAATTGAACATTGAAACAGGTTTGTGGCAGCTGTGGGATCACCACTGTATTATCTTAAAATATCTATGAATGATCCATCACTACTTGTTTTTCCCTCTTCCATTACCAAATGTAGACTCGTAGAATTTAGAAAAGCAGACAAAAACTACCTCAGAGGAGAAAGCAAGTAGGTAATAGGAAAGTAATTCAGAGGCATTGAGGAAGAATAATTGAAAGTAATGATTTTTCTCTTTCAACACAAAACTATTTCCATAGTGGACTAAAATATATATTAATGCAGGGCTATGTTTTTTTACCCAATGCTCAAATGTATTTTATATTTATAGCATATTTTAAAAATAATGTGATTCACACTGGGCTCCTGAATGCAGTTTAAACACAGCTGATTGCTGGAACTTTGTTTAACTTTCCCTTATGTCAATGAAAAAACTGCCTTTAACATGAGTGAAGATAATAGTTTTACTGAAAGTTAGTTAGGTTTGTGAATGACTTCCATAATTTTTTAGTTTCAAGAAGTGGTACAACTATTAGAAATTATAGTCATTCCTTATCTCATATTACACTGAAATCATATGAAGGGCATATAAAATTCCTTTCAAATTAAAAGGTTTTCATTTTAGAAGACTGACCTAAAGTGTCCATCATGATGCTTTATAATAAGAATTTTCAAGTTCTTCCTTGCCATAATTCTACCTCAATGATTTAAGTTAAATCTAGAGACAAATTTAGTCAATGTAGTAAAAATTTTGCATCTAGTTGATTCCTAGTGTGCACAAGATATTTTTCCTGTAAGCTTTCTTATTTTTATGCAAAAAAAAGTGGTTTATGTAAATTGCATGCATGTTAAGCCCTGACAAATGAAATTTTGCCTATAAATAGTCTTTGATTTGATAGATGAGATTTCTCATTTCCATCTGGATTTGTTTTGTACCTCTATTATATAAATAAAAGCTATATCTGCACATCATTTGTATATCAGCTAAAAAATTCAGTTCCTATTATGAAACATGGTGTATGTTTTCTGGAGTCTTAAACGTGAATTACCTGTCTTGCAAATTTCCTAATTAGTTCAACCAATTTTCTTTCTGTCTCCAGGTAATATGAGCCAATGAACTGAATGTGATGTTGTTAACAAAATAGAGTGCTGAACAAATGTTTTAGGTCACAGTCTGTTTACAACACTACAAAGAGTGCCTTATTTGTTCCCTAATTTATACATTTGGGTTTCTTTATTAATTTATCAGAAAGAAAACAGGAAAAAAAAAAAAAGAAGTCTTAGACCTTCATAATGATTCACATCTGTTTCATAGTATCCTCTGATCCAACTGTCAACTTTCAAGGGAACGCTGATTTTAAATGTAAGATTTTAGTGTCAAAAGACAAAGGTGTTTCTACAGCATGTTCCACAATTCTGTCTGACTATTTACCTGTCTGCATTAAAACCACAATTTTTAAAACTGCAGTTTCATTTCACCCATGGTGGTTTCTATTTATTTTAGTCTGAAACAGTTTAATTTTTAAAAAATCACAGATGAATAGAATTTGAATTTATTAATCCATCCAGTCACATTTTCAAATACAGTGCATGGTTTTGCCTCTGTAAGGCAGCTCATATTCTTCAGTGGAATATTCCTGTGGGAGTAGGGATAAGAGCAACAGTAGATGGTTTTGACTTTGTATCATTGAACAAACCCTGGGCAAGCGCTGAAACCTCGCTGGCACCTAAACCATGAGAACAGCAAGAAGGGAGTGAATTTTGCTGATCCTGAAACCAAGATGGGAACAGTGAGGCAGGTGGCTGAAACCCCCGCGACTGATATCTTGGAAACAAAGTAATGCAAAGATTGGCTGCTTGTCACGAGATGCAAGAAATTGTAACAAGGGCTAACACATAGACAGTATTGTAGCACGTAGATAACAAGTGTATAGTAGCATATAAGTGGTGCGGATTGGCAAGAATAAAGATCTTTTTACTACTTCCACGGAGGCGTGCACTGATTTATTTTGAATACGCCACATATTCCCATAATAGAATCACTGACTGTAATGCAGACACTAAGCAACCTGTGGAAGTTCATATTATGAATATTTTTGTGGGATTAAGGAACTAACACAAAATCCTTGTCAGGATGAAACTCATCCCGTTCTTAACTTTAGCAGTGAAAAAAATAATCACTGAGGTACCTTCTATAATCAATGTATTTAAACAGACTCTTCAAAATTTACCCCCATTTTAAAATCCAGGCTGCATCTTCAGTGATGTTTCAATTAGTGAAATTTTAAAGAAATTCCCGCAATTGACTCCATTCATTGGAGTCATCGTTCCAGCGGAGGGCAAAAGTTTGGGAGGGGACACAGGCCAGACAGCTGATCCAAACTGAGCAAAGAAGTTTTCCATACCATAAAAGACATGCTCAGCAATAAAATGGGAGGGGCAAAGGAGGGATATTCCAAAGTAGCCATTGCTCAGAGACTGGATGGGCATTGGTTTGCTTGTGGGAGGTGGTAGTGATTACCTTTGTATCACTTTGGTTTTTAAGTTTTTTTCCCAATTATTAAACTGTTTTTGTCTTGACCCCTGAGTTTTTCCCATTTTTGCCTTTCTGATTCTCTCTGTCAACCATCTGGGGAAGTGACTGAGCAACTGGGCTGGAGTCAACCCACCACATATGGAAATGGTCACTTTAAAATTTTACCAAAGCATAAATTTCATTTAAATCATGGTGGTGAAATTCAATTCCACTTCTCAATTTTATATTTAAATAATTCATAGAAGTTTGATATTAGTTATCCTTTGAAATGCTTAAATAATAGGATGTTAATATATATAAAATGCATTCAGACACTAATCCCACAGATTATTATATACCCATGCAGAGTAACTATATCCAGCTATTATATTCCCAAAGGACTCTATGTTGTCATAGGCATACTGGTATATGTAAAATCTTCTAATATTGGCCATGTGAAAATATTGTTTTGGATTTTGAATTGATTTGCACATTTTCAGAGTCTGACTCAATTTCTTTTACTTGCTGCAGGGTCTGTGTTTGAGTCAACAACCATTTCCATTGTGAGAGTGCCTGCCACGACAAAAGAAGACAAACATAATGTTATTTGGATTGATTTATAAGTGGAAAGATTAAGATTTAAAATGGACCTTCATTCATGGGCATATGTTTCTGTAATTTCACAGAAGATTATTAGAAGCAACTTAAAGAAAAGAAGTTGTAAAAAACCTTGATGACACCACAAATATGTTCAGGGGATAGTCTTACTCTGAGAAAGTAATTTAAAATGTAGGCAAGAGGTAACTACAAATAGTCTATGCTAAAGCTTTGTATCTTCACCTCCTTAGGAAGAGGGGGTAGTTTCAGTGCTGTCAAGTAGATGGATGCTGCTGACAGAGACAGCATTAGGAATCACAGAAAGATCCAGAAAGAATACCTTTTTCAGCCATTGACTGTAAGGAATTTCTAAAACAGTTCATAACGCATTGTGTATTCTGAGAATGCAACATGAAATATGTTTTCACCTTGGCTTCTCATGAAAAGTAGGTCTGCACATCTGTGCTGATGCCGATAATGCCAAGGTTGCAGGATAGAATGTGCTGGTTTTGGGTGGGATAGAATTAGTTTTGTTCATAGTAGCTAGTATGGGGCTATGTTTTGGATTTGTGCTGAAAACAGTGTTGATAATACAGAGATGTTTTTGTTATGACTGAGCAGTGCTTACACAGAGTCAAGGCCTTCTCAGCTTCTTATGCTTTACCAAATGAGAAGGCTGGAGATACACAAGAAGCTGGGATGGGGCACAGCCAGGACAACTGACCCAAACTGGCCAATAGGATATTCCATGCCATATGACATCAAACTCAGTATGTAAACTACAGGAAAGCTGGCTGGGGAGCTGCAGCTCAGGGACTGGCTGGGCATCAGTCGATTCATGGTGAGCAATTGTTTTGTTATGTTTTTTTTTCATTTACATCACTTGTCTTTCTTGGGTTTTATTTCTCTCTCTTTTTGTTATCTTCTTTTCATTTATTAATATTATTATTATTATTATTAACAATTTCAATTGTTAAACTGTTCTTATTTCAACCTATAAGTGTTCTCATTTTTACTCTTCCGATTCTCTCCCCCATCCCACTGGGGGAGGGAGTTAGTGAGCGGCTGTGTGGTGCTTAGCTGCCTGCTGGGTTAAACTATGACAACACCCATTGTCCAATTTCAGTGAAATTGTACAGAAGATACTCAATTCCAGTGCAATGCATGAATAGAGCAGACAAGCCCTGTAAGTGCTCTAACTTTGGTTAAAAAATACAGAGTAAGGTAATGACATTAAATGCTAGAAGAACTCATTGGATAGGAGACGAAGTTTCCTTCCTTCTTGGTGAAGCATTGTTAGACATAGCGCAACAGAAAAGGAAAGATAACATTAAACAGGAAGATATTGCTACCATCATTTATCTCCACATTCAGAAAGCACCACTGAAAGGGACTGTTTCCAAAGGTCTTCACTGTAGGAGTTCTCAACTCAACAGTATCAGCTTCCAAGAGTCCATCTAGGTTAGGAAATATGCTTAGCGTTTAGGTGGGTTAGCTAGCTTGCTGCCTTGGTCTGGTCACTAATGATTTTTCTCCTCTTGACTGACTCAGAACTTTTTAAAAAATATCTTTCAAAAATACAACAGCTCCCTTCAGCCTTGTTCTGAAAGCTGTACAGAAGAAAACAGTATTTTTTTTAATGTTTGTTATCAACCTCATTTTCTATATATTTTGGGGTTTGTAATCATAGTCCATTTTCTTCTCCTCTGAAAGACTCTGAACACTGGCAATTTCAAAAAAAATTGACAAAAATACTTTTTTTTTAAATAAACACTATATCATGTAAAAAAAAAAAAAACTGTAGCTTAGGCATATTTTGTCATTTGGACAGTGAGTTATATTAGCCTGCCCTATACCATCTTTTCAGAAAACAAAACTATATAAGGAGACTTCATCCAGGCTATTTATTTCCTGACAATCACTAAGGTCCTCAAAAGTCCTGAACCAGGGTTACTATATAAAACAAACAGAACCGAGTACCAACATCATGCATTTCTTTTTTTTTTTTTTTGAAAAAGCAAAAATAAAGAGATGCATATCAGAAAAGGCTAAGCTATTATTGATAATATTGAACTAAACAAAGACTGAATCTGAGAAATCTAGGGCAAATGTAAAATAAAATAAATCATACATTAACACCAAAACAATAGCACCTTGCACACTGGAAATAAGATGTTAAAAAAATAAGAAATAAGATAATAAAAGATGTTGGTCTGATTAGAAACACTGCAGAACTGTGCAAACATCAGTCAAACTATGGCTCAGGATTAGAAACTATTATCGATGTAGTCCCTGTACCAATTAAAATCTTCCTTCTTAAAATACTACTGGTTGCAATAATTGCTAATAATTGCTAATCTTTCTCCTTCCCTTTTGTCACCCTAAGGAGAAATAATGTAATACCAGCTTTAACAAAACATTTTTCATAAATTATAATTCCACTCCCACGGCATTCTCCTGGAGAAACTGGCGGCTCACGGTCTAGACAGGTACACTCTTCGCTGGATAAGAAACTGGCTGGACGGCCGAGCCCGAAGAGTTGTAGTCAATGGAGCTAAATCCAGTTGGCGGCCGGTCACGAGCGGTGTTCCCCAGGGCTCAGTTTTGGGGCCAGTGTTGTTCAATATCTTTATCAACGATCTGGATGAGGGGATCGAGTGCTCCCTCAGTAAGTTTGCAGATGACACCAAGCTGGGCGGGAGTGTTGATCTGCTGGAGGGCAGGAAGGCTCTGCAGAGGGACCTGGACAGGCTGGATCGTTGGGCCGAGGCCAACTGCATGAGGTTCAACAAGGCCAAGTGCCGGGTCCTGCACTTCGGCCACAACAACCCCAGGCAACGCTACAGGCTTGGGGAAGAGTGGCTGGAAAGCTGCCCAGAGGAGAAGGACCTGGGGGTGCTGGTTGACAGCCGGCTGAACATGAGCCGGCAGTGTGCCCAGGTGGCCAAGAAGGCCAACGGCATCCTGGCCTGTATCAGGAATAGTGTGGCCAGCAGGAGCAGGGAGGTGATCGTGCCCCTGTACTCGGCGCTGGTGAGGCCGCACCTTGAGTACTGTGTTCAGTTTTGGGCCCCTCACTACAAGAAGGACATTGAGGTGCTGGAGCGTGTCCAGAGAAGGGCAACGAAGCTGGTGAAGGGCCTGGAGAACAAGCCTTATGAGGAGCGGCTGAGGGAGCTGGGATTGTTTAGTCTGGAGAAGAGGAGGCTGAGGGGAGACCTCATCGCGCTCTACAACTACCTGAAGGGAGGTTGTAGTGAGGTGGGGGTTGGTCTCTTCTCCCAAGTAACCAGCGATAGGACGAGAGGAAATGGCCTCAAGTTGCGCCAAGGGAGGTTTAGGCTGGACGTTAGGAAAAAATTCTTTACTGAAAGAGTGGTCAGGCCTTGGAACAGGCTGCCCAGGGAAGTGGTGGAATCACCATCCCTGGAGGTATTTAAAAGACGTATAGATGAGGTGCTCAAGGACATGGTTTAGTAGGCATAGGGGGTGTTGGGTTGACAGTCGGACTCGATGACCTTAGAGGTCTTTTCCAACCTTAAGGATTCTATGATTCTATGATTCTATGATAAGTAAAAGTTTGCCAGACAGAGTTTAGTAGACATTACTGAAAACAGTTGTAAATCTCCCAAGACTTCCAAACAGGTAGCAATCTCTGATTAATACTTTTAGGGTTTTCTCTGTGTTTCCCCAGGAAGACTTTATGGAGCTCTTATTCATGTGTGCATGCATATAAGTAGACATTCAGAGCCTGAAGAGAAGGATAAAAAAGAAAGAACAGATATAAAATAGGAAAAAGCAAGGTATTCAAGAAAACACAGGGAACGGATGATGAGTGGAACAAATCCTTCCTTGGTCTTGTGGACAGCCTGAAATAAAAATCAGACCTGAATTCTAAGAAACAGACAGCTCCTCAGTATAGCACTTTTTTCTAGCTGGCTTCAGAGATCAGGCAAAGCCTTCTATTACCTTTTGGTATATGTTTTGCCTTCTTTTCGACAAGAACCTTCTGATTCTGGAGCACTGGGTTTCCTGAGATGGCTTCCTCTTGATTCCTACCATTACTTTGTCTCCTGTTCAGTTACAAGTTTTTTGGGCAACTCAAGTTCGAATCCAATCTTTGTACTATGCACTGTGATCCAGTTAGGTCTAGTCACTGAACAACTCCATTTTCCTTTAAATATCTTACAAGGTCTTTTTTACACACTGCGAAGACTGTCACTTCTCCCTCTCTCAGCAGAAAAAAGAAAAATCTGGATATTCAAGGGAATTTCTGAGGCAGTTATTGTTTTAATCCCAGTACGGCTAGGATCTTCAAGTAGCAATATGGAAAAGATCTATGCTGAAATCCTACAAAATTAGGTGGTTGCAAGATTTTCTGTCAGGAATTGGTCACTTAATAGTCATCTATCAGCAACATTAAAAGGAACTGTGAACAGGTTAAGATCAATATCATCATTCTTCTTGCAATCAAAGATAATTCATAGTAATCATTGTTCTCTGAAGCTTGAATACAGGCAAGGAGTTTATTTATGAATCTTTATTTTGGTAGAGAAATGATACTGTAAGACCTACAAAGATGACATATGCTTATGAAATATATTTCTCAGCATATATTGCCACATGCATGTAACAATTCTTTCACAGAGAACATAAGGCTAAGTAGAATACACAAAGGCATGTTTTGGTTTTTTGTTTTTGTTTTTTTTTTTTGGTGGGGGGGCATCATACAGTTAGTTATTAGCCTGCTATAGTCACAAATTACACATCATGGATTACATATAGCAAGTATTAAACTGACAGCACCTAAAACGTACTTTAGAGCAACACTAGCTGCTTGAGTCCTGAAAGGCTAGATCCTATCATTAAGACTAAATCAAAAGGAAGATGGTATTAGGCTTATAGACAAAATCTATATAGAATCTCAGAACTTCCACTCTTTTCTAGTTACAGTTAAAGAGAATTTTAAAAGAGATAATTTTATTCAGCTTAGAATTTCTAGATGTTCTTTCAGTACAGGATATTTGATTTATGTATTAAATACAATGTAGAAGAATCACAATAGTCTCCTTTAATCTGTGCAAATGATGAAAATTTCATAATTTTTCTTTTAATGTTTGTTTAAAATATAAAAATAATGGTAGATGGAATGGAATAAACAAGGGATTTCTGGGGCAGACTGAAGGACTAAACTGCATTTGCAAGTCAACGTGAACAGAAGTATAAGATGGTGCTAGAATTTCCATGATACAAATAAACAAAAATAGGTGCCTTATGATCAATGCAAAATGAATGCAATTTTATAGTTTTACTTACTTTTGCAGCACAATATGCCTTCTTAAATTGTTGGTAAGCACAAATGAAAATTATGAACTCTTTCTGAGATCTTTATCCATGAAAAATGGGTCCCACCTGCTACCAGATTGAGTTAAGAAGCTTATATGCAGCTAGAATTCTCTAAGTTTTGTGAACTCTTCTGAACATCTTATGATGATTCCAGGAAAACATCTAATATGTTTATGTTGCGGTTTAACGTGGCAGGCAGCCAAACACCACACAGCCGCTTGCTCACTCCCCCTCTCCCCCTGCAGTGGGATGGGGGAGACAATCAGGAAAAAAAAAGTAAAATTTGTGGATTGAGATAAAGACAGTTTAATAGAACAGAAAAGGGAGGGAAAATAATAATAGTAGTAGTAGTAATAATAATAGAATATACAAAATATGTGATGCACAATGCAATTGCTCATCACTTGCTGAGCAATGCTCAAACAGTGATCACTACTTCGTGGACCATGCCTCTTATTTATATACTCAGCATGATGTCATATGGTATGGAATACCCTGTTGGCCAGTTGGGCCAACTGTCCCCGCTATGCTCCCTCCCAGACTCTTGTGCACTTGGCAGAGCATGGGAAGCTGAAAAATCCTTAACTATGTAAGCACTGCTTAGCAACAACTAAAACATCAGTGTGTTATCCACATTCTTCTCATACTAAATCCAAAACACAGCACTAGGAAGAAATTTAACTCTATCCCAGCCGAAACCAGGACAGTTTACTATTTCAAGTGGAAAAAGGTTTTTGTTGTACTGTTCTGGTTATGGGCAAGATCAGTAGTGATTCAGAAATGTCATACAACAATGTTTCCTGTGCTTACTATGACAACAGTATCCTAAAAGTGCTAAAAAAAAAAAAAAAAAAAAGGAATATCAGTGTCATAAAAGTTGAGCCTATAAATAACAACTAAAATAGATACACTATGTGCTCTGAGTAGAGATACAGAATGTCAACATACATAGATTTATTCTGATATTTTTGAAGATGGGAGTAGAGGAAGAGTTGATTTAGAAAAGTGATAATGACTTTCATCTGTAAATTTATGTTTAAGACCAGAAGAGTTTTCATGGCTGCCTTCTGTTCTATCTAGTGTATTAACTTATAACATCAAGGATGAAGTTGAAGTGTATGTTCTCTCTTGTAACAATTCCTCTGAAGTGGAGCACAACAGCGTAAGTTCATTGTGTTATGCTTTGTTAGTAACCAAATGCACTACTAAAAGTCCATTCCAGCAGGACTTCCAGCAGAGCTGCTCTGTTGTTTACAGCTTGTTTGGGAAGCTAGAGAGCCATGTTGGCCCAAAGGATTGAATAACGTTAAAGTTGTTACAGATTTCTAGGGCTCTTTTTGCACCAACTGCCTATAAAGTGGATATGATTGTAAGAAAACTCAGATGACATTCAACAGAGTGGGACCTGCCTTCATTTGTCCAGATGGGCATTTGTTTTCTGCCTTTTAATGTTTAACTGTCTTGCTTTGTCTTATTGTAGAACTCATCTCAGT
This sequence comes from Pelecanoides urinatrix, assembly GCA_013400755.1. Taxonomy (NCBI): domain Eukaryota; kingdom Metazoa; phylum Chordata; class Aves; order Procellariiformes; family Procellariidae; genus Pelecanoides; species Pelecanoides urinatrix. Next base: position 68,053 of record VZTQ01006342.1, on the reverse strand, counting down.
GTCTTCTACTTTTTCTTTGGCCTGAAAAGAGAAATCTAGTCAGAGTGAACCCATAATTATTCTATTCCTTATTTTTTGTTTTAAAATAACCATGGGCTAAGGACAATGGATTTGTGATGGTTTTTTATAATGTTTTATGTTCTACTGAGTCGTTATATTCTAAGACTCACTACATGCTAATCAAGTGTGATAATGAGAAGATAACTGTGGCTTTAGTAGGCACAATTAGATTGTTTTAAAAGTAGATTCTTCTCACAGCAGTAGAATGAAATTACTAGTGCTGTGTTGGGATCCTAAACATTCCCTTGTTCTTATCATAGAATCATAGAATCATATAGGTTGGAAGAGACCCTTAAGTTCATTGAGTTCAACTGTAAACCTAACACTGCCAGGTCCACCACTAAACCATGTCCCTAAACTCCTCATCTACATGTCTTTTAAATACCTCCATGGATAGTGACTTAACCACTTCCTGGGCAGCCTGTTCCAAGGCTTGATAACACTTTCAGTTTTTCCTAATATCCAATCTAAACCTCCTTTGGTGCAACCTGAGGCCATTTTCTCTGGTCCTATCACTTGTTACTTGGGAGAAGAGACCAACACCCACCTCACTACAACCTCCTTTCAGGTAGTTGTAGAGAGTGATAAGGTCTCCTCTCAGCCTCCTTTTCTCCAGGCTAAACAACCCTCAGCCACTCCTTATACGACTTGTTCTCTAGACCCTTCACCAGCTTCATTGCCATTCTTTGGACCTGCTACAGCACCTCAATGTCCTTCTTGTAGTGAGGGGCCCAAAACTGAACACAGTAATCAAGATGTAGCCTCACCAGTGCTGAGTACAGGAGCACGATCACTTCCCTCGTCCTGCTGGCCACTATTTGGTTGGACTCGATGACTTTAGAGGTCTTTTCCAACCTTAGTGATTCTATGATTCTATGATTCTATGATACTATTTCTGATACAGGCCAGGATGCCATTGGCCTTCTTGGCCACCTGGGCACACTGCTGGCTCATGTTCAGCCGGCTGTCAACCAGCACCCCCAGGTCCTTTTCCTCTGGGCAGCTTTCCAGCCACTCCTCCCCAAGCCTGTAGCGTTGCCTGGGGTTGTTGTGGCTGAAGTGCAGGACCCAGCACTTGGCCTTATCTTGGCATTAGCTAATATTTTACTACAAGCAAACAGTGGGAAATTAATTATCCCATTATTCAAAAGGTATCAAACCAGAGGCATGGTAGGAAACATATCATAATTAAAAATAAATAAATTTAGGTGTCAACTTGTAGCTGTCTGTTTGTGTGCTAGGTGTCTAAGTCCCCTTAGCTGATGCAGACCTGACTAACACAAAGAATTCTGTATAGCTATTCATCTGATCAACCAGAACAAGAGGGATCCAGATGCCTAAATACAGTAATCTATTGCCAGTTTAGGCATCTTAAGGTATCTGACAGATACTCAGAAGGCCATCACATATTACAAAGGACCTGCAAAAGATCCAAACCCTTCCGGAGCTGCAGCTGGTGCACAGGCAGAATACCTTAGGGCAAGTCAAATGGCACTAGATGCTTGTGTTTAGGCAACTAAATTGAATACCATCTGTCTATTTAGTGTGAACCAGAGGGCTAAATTTAGCCATTTTAGCTGTATGGTGAATGTCACCTCATCTTCCATTTGGTTCTTTTGCAAATAATAAAATAATTTTCCTGAGATAAACTCAAGGAAGGTTTCAGATGTAGCACCTATGTCTTCACTTTACATCTGTACAAAGCAATATATTAGTATGTACTCCGCTCATGTTAGGAGTCTCCTTAATGGGGATACTGAGGGGCCACAGCTATGGCACACTGGTTAATCTGCCTGCAGAGAAGCCACATTGCAAGTATATGTGACTGTTATGTCATGCCAAAGGTAAGTTATTTCCTAGAAAATCAGCCAGAATGTCACCTACTGAGCTTCTGTTGGTGGGATTAAACATTATATTTAAAGAGTAAGTGAGGAAATCTTGTAGCAATTTGATCCCTGCTATTTTTGGTTTGTGTTTTGTTTTTTTTTCTTTTTTTCCTGATTCCTATCATCTCTTCTAGCACTTATTAATGTTACTTAGATGTAAACTAAGTTCTATAAGATCTTCTACTAAGATCTGGACAGCTAGAGGTGTCTTAAGAGTCTGTTACATATCTGCCATTAGAGATGAACATCGCTCAGCTAAGTAAGGATCTAGATAATTGGATCTTCAAACTGGAAACTATTTGGAAAGGGAGTGTAGTGGGACTGTGCCTATTTGGGCTTTTCAAACAACAAAAGAGAAAAGAAGCCAGGGCTGTAAGACTGTGATTACCTAGCAGATCCAATGCCTGTATCCCTTCCCTCATGCTCTAATTCCTTCCTTTTCTAGTTCATATACAGAGAAAAAATGAGGAGGTAAATTCTGAAACATTTGCATTACTATTTCTCCCTCTTGGCTTTTTCCATGAGTAAAAAGTACTGACAGGATTAGAAGGATATTTATAAAACTAAACAAGAAAAAAAACCCCACAGTTTTTCTTATGAAAAGGATGCTTAATTACCCCAAAGTGAAACATCTATAACATTTAATCTGATAATCGAAATAGGGGACAAAAAAAGCTTAATTAATCAGAGTAATTGAACACAAAATTAAAAGCAGTACCCATTAACTAGGAAAGAAAAATGACAACATAGTAAAGTGCTATATGCATTATTAATTGTTTCAGCAGATTCTATTAGAAAACTGGATTGAAAGGTCTTTGAAGTTGTCTTCATAAGCTCCTATTTTCAGTAATCATAAATCAATTATAAAATATCATTGTTAGGTAAAACATTTGGCATACTTAATCTCAGCTGTAAAAATTATTTTACTTTGTCCAGATCTCTACTCCCAAGATTCCATTTAACTGTTTCTAGGATTTTTTTTTTTAAAAGAAAAGAAAAGAAAAGAAAAGAAAAGAAAAGAAAAGAAAAGAAAAGAAAAGAAAAGAAAAGAAAAGAAAAGAAAAGAAAAGAAAAGAAAAAAGAAAAAAGAAATTTACAAGCTTCAGATTATTGTTTTCCACTTACACTCTGAAAGAGAGAACAGATTGTGCAGAACATTTTATTCTTGCTATGATTCTCACAAAAAAGTCTTCAGGGTGGTTATTTGATATTTAAAAAAATATAAATATCAAGAACTAACCTTTTAAAACTGAGTATGGAATGTACTATGATATTTGAACATATGCATATGATTGGAAAACTTTTATAATGCACACTAGACAATAGTACTATTTGTGTATTAAACTTGTCATGAAATATCATCCTATCAAGGAGAACTAGGGACATATGCTCTAACCTAGATGGGTAAAATGGCAAAGGATGGAAATTATTTGATCAAAGCTAGACAACAGGTACCGTAGCACCAGGAGTAGAATCTGGCTGCAAGCTTTTCAGATTTCAAGCTCTCTGTTCCTTACAGCAGATTGTTTCATTTTTAACTCTGCCCTTTTGCTGTGTCATTACAATATTTAATCCCACGATCGTTTTTTGTATGAAGCTCCCATGGAGGTCACAAAGAGTTCCAATTTAGACTACCTTTGAAGAAAAGGAAAAGAAAAAAACAAATTTTTAACAGAATTCTTAAAGGAACAACAAAATTCTTAAGACTGTAGAACTTCAAATGTATAACTTCCATTATAAAACATGCCACAGCTGGTATTTTCTTCCAAGATGAAATGAAGATTATACAAGATTGTTGGTAAATCTTGTTCACTCTACAAAACAAAGCAACTCTTTCTTTTAGTTGTGATTACTTCATAACTTCTTTTTCTCATGAAGATATTAGGATATTCAAAATAAAATGCCTTATCCTGTGAGAGCAATTCTCAATGTGGCTTCTTGTGTTAGATACTTGTCTCCCTGTAGCCTGGAGGTACAGGCCAGGAAATGCAGATTCAAAAGATTTGCCTTCCCTGATGGTTAAGCCACATACCCATCTGTGATCATGTGAAACTCATTTAATGCTCCCCAAACGACATTGCTGGGATAGATTTGACTTCATAGGGTACACGTAAAGCTGAAAATTTTGTCAGCAACTATTAGTGTAAAAGCCTATCATGCAGCAGGATAAAACACAGAATGAAAACAGTAGTTTCACTCACAGTGAACTTCACTCAAGAGAGTGTGTGTTGTTTACTCTGTGTGGCAATGGCTTATATTTTCAACAGTAAGCAACACTTCATAAAGGCAGGGATGTGACACAAACAACACAACTATGTGCTGCCTGCGAGGACCTCATGGGAAGGCCTTGAGAAAAAACACAGTGACACATCTGTCCATGCCTTCTACTTTCACTGGCTATGATTTTACTCCACAAGTCTGGCAAACCAGAAGAACTTTTCGATTCTTGTTCCAAAGAGTAGTGCCTCCAATTTTTCATTCATATTTTGAGGAAGAATTTTCTAGAAGGACACACTACCACACATGCATATACAAAGATTAATTGCCTGTACAGGAATTTATGGGTGAATGTATGGGTAACTGGAAGGACAATGGTGTTGTACCTGAGGATACACTTAGAACTGCTGACATTAACTCACAGCAGAGTAGCAGATTTTAGAATAGTAGTTTCAGTTAACAAGTAAGCACTATATTGGAGCAAAGACATTTTGATAACATATCCATGATGTCACTGTAACTATTAGATATTAATAACAAGTAGTAACTAAAGTACAATTTCTGTATCTGTATATATATATATATATAGATGGATGGATATAATTCTGAAATGGATTACTATTTTTTGTAGACTGAACTATTCAATGTCACTCCAGAAAGGTTGTTTCTCTGATTAGTTTGTGCTAACAAAATACTAGTTGTTATCAGGAAATCACAGCTTGAAGGCTGTCGAAGAAAATCAAGGGCTTGAAACAGAGACCCTGACAGTATGAGTAAAGAACATGGTGTAGGCCTTGAAAATATATGCACATGATACTGGTCACCCCAGGGCCACAAAAATGTGTCACAAATGTACAGTTACTACTCACTAAAGGCATGCAGCCCTGCGAACTGGGAAAAAATGGTTTTGAGGAAAACAAAGAAGGAAAGAGTAAGTATGTAGCGTACATAAAACATCCCATATAGAGTAAAACTTGAATACAGCATGGAAGTGGGAATCAGTGAATAAAGATGAAGTAAGCAGACTGTTAGCAAACATATAAATAGAGCTTTAAGTAAACTGAAGAGCAGGAAGGAAGAAACCCTCCAATCAACATCAGATGTTTCCTGCCAAATGATTCAGGATGTTGATAACTTAACATACTTGCATATCTTCTTCCTGAAGAAGACTAGTGCCTTTGACCTTATCACCCTGGGCAGATTGCAGGGGTGAGCCTAGCATCAGGGAAAAGGGTTGATACTAGAACGTTTGTCTTTATCGGTTTTAATTTTATAAGTTGTTACAGTAATTCATTGTGACTGAGTTAATACCATCTCCTTCGCTAGACTGATAATACTTTAATTAATCTAACAATAAAACCTTAGTTCTGTATATAAGGTGTGTTTCTTAACCCACATAAATTGTGTGCAGTCTTTGGTCTAGTACCCTGCCCTTGAGCTCGTTTGTAATTTAGACGCGTCACTGTAATGCCAAAATAGTAGAATGACTGAAAGTACCCAAAATTTTATTAACAGTTCAGCATTTATTCTGAGTATTCTTGTTTTAATTCATTTAAATCAATCCCTTAGAAAATCATATTCAATTATCAAACTGAATTATTCTACAGTAGTATCATTAACTATAAATGCAATTTCCATGCCTACCACATATTTATTTCCCAATATTTAAGGCATTTTTGAAAGCTTGATCGGCATTCTTTGGTTCACATTTTAATGTAGACATTTTTAACATCCTTCATATACACTGCCAAGTTGGGAAGCTTAACTGTGGCTTGTAATCATTTCATCAATACAAATAAAGCATTGGTTTTACAGAATGTACTTTAACATTCTGAATTTCAGAAACACAGTCAAGGACTAAGTCAGCAGATAACCAGACTCCTTTAAGGCTATCAAACATTTATATAAAGAAATATTCCGTTTAAAATCTCATATTACAAAATACTTAATATACTATTTTGATAATATAATGTAAAACAAAACTATGAAGTTTAGCCCAAGATAGAACTATCTGATATTCATATGTGTTGGTTTTGGCTAGGATAGAGTTAATTTTCTTCAGAGTAGCTAATATGAGGCTATGTTTTGGATTTGTGCTGAAAACAGTATTGGTAACACAGGGATGTTTTCGTTATTGCTGAGCAGTGCTTACATAGCGTCAAGGCCTTTTCTGCTTCTCACACCACCCCGCCAGCGAGTAGGCTGGGGGTGTGCAAGAAGTTGGGAGGGGACACAGCTGGGACAGCTGACCCCAACTGACCAAAGGGGTATTCCATACCATATCATGTCATGTTCAGCATATAAAGCTGGGGGAAGAAGAAGGAAAGGGGAGACATTCAGAGTGATGCCATTTGTCTTCCTAAGTAACCTTTACGTGTGATGGATCCCTGCTTTCCTGGAGATGGCTGAACACCTGCCTGCTGATAGGAAGTGGTAAATGAATTCCTTGCTTTGCTTTGCTTGTATGCAAGGCTTTTGCTTTACCTATTAAACTGTCTTTGTTTCAACCCACAAGTTTTCTCATTTTTGCTCTTCTGATTCTCTCCCCTGTCCCACTGGGGGCGAGTGAGCAAGTGGTTGTGTGCAGCTTAGTTGATGGCTGGGTTTAAACCACGACATCATCTTATATTATTTTTGCATTCCGAAACTACTCTACAGGTGAGTGCTGATGCATGCTAGTAGCTTGACATAGTTGCTGTAAATTTAGAATCACTGACAACTGTACACCAATCAATATTACAAATGTCATGAAAATCTGGTAAACCAGCATAGCTCTATAGACATCATTTTGCATTGCTGATTTATATGTGTGATGTCAGTGACTATCTCCAGTTCCAAAAGTACTGGGTACATTTTGGGTGTAGGAAAAGCAGTCCATTTCTAAAAATAACTGATGAGAGTACTGCCCTTACAGCTTAACTAAAAGCAAAATACAAGCAAAGAGATAAAGAAATAAAAAGACACTGAAACTGAAATAAATGAAACCCAAACAGGGTTTTTTCTCACTAAAAACAAGCAAAACAACATTAAAAATATCTCTTTTTCTAAAAACACCTTTCAGCTGACTCAGAGTTATATGTTTTATTTGGGGATTTTCGCAAGAAAAGAGAGAGGTGGATTCACAGAACCATTTGCCATCTACCTTGTGTCTCGTAACCCTAGCTTCTCCAACATATGTGAAATCTTCATTTGGGATTCTCTCTTACTTAGTTGAGTTTGAATTAATATCGTCCACTTCCAGGTAAAATGCTTATGACACTGTGTTTTTGACAAAGATCTTTTGATGGTCATTCACTTTGAATAAGTAGTTTAAAAATGAGCTGCAGCCAGGACTAGACCTCTATTTAAGTTCTCTCTCAGCTGAGTGCCTGAATAGTAACAATATCTTATAGTTTCACTAATACTTAGTAGTCTGCTTATTAATTAACTTGTACAAAGTGAAAGATCTTCAGAAGAAAATATTTTGAGCATCCCTGTTATTTGGTTTGAGGCACAATGGATGCCAAAAATAGGAACAGAATAGTGATCCTTTGTGTCACCATCCCATCCTGGGCAGCAGATCTGCCAAGTGTAACCTTAGATTTAGCATAAGCAAGGTTAGCTCTAGCCTTTTCTCCACATCCCTATCTTCATAACTACTAGGCAGGACAGGATGTGAGTGAGTGCTCAGCACTCAATGTTGAAGAGGAGCTGAGACAGCTCTTTGTTCAAATCAAGAATACGTTACATTTGCAGGAAAATGTGCACGTACTGGATGCACTAACACATATTCCTTTGAGAGGAATGTAAAGGAAGAAATTAACACCACACTGTTTTCTATAGGGTTCTTTTAAACAGTGGACTGCTAGGGTTTGTATGGAAGAGACGGCAGCAATGAGAAATTCATGGATTTCAGGACACAGACTTTGCACTGTTCTATAGAAAATCAGAGCTGTAATTTACAGTTTTAGCTCCAAACTCCTGCTTTTGCCTTTGTCAGCTGATTAACACACAAAACCCATACTCTGGTGCATATTTTTGTCATTTCACATGATTTTTTTTTTACCTATACAGTACTCTAGTTCAGTGCTGAGCAACTCAGGCCTCTTCCTATTTCATTATTGGAGAATGGCAGGCTGAATCCCTAGTATGCAAACTACAGATTGAAACATTAAACTAATAGTCTGATTTCATTATTCAGACTTGACAGAAATGAGATGAATGTCATGGATTAAATTAACAAGTAAATAACTTTAAAGGGATGATAGGTGCTTTCATCCACCCCCAAAGCATTTGGGATTAAAACAAACACCAGGTTTTACATCTGATTTTCTGCCTGTTCTTAGATAGTCAGATCTGAAGAAATGCACATGTGGAGCTCTGCTTTTCAATGGTAGATGACAGCCAGAAACCCATCAAGTTTCCAGTTTTATAGAATTAAAATACCAGCTGTAGTTCCCGTTTTAGAATTATGCAGTGGGATCTATTGTGGCTTACTGAACAACTTAAAGTAGGAAATAATTCTCCATTCCTGCAGGAGCAGCCTTCAGACAACTGTTTTAGTTCATAGATTGCTTCTTGAAATAAACAGAAATGCAGCCATACATCACATATATGCCACAACCTGTTGGGACTGTGATGGAACTGGGACCACAAACTTGTTCTCCCTGAAGAACATAACACAGAGAAGAGCAGGTGTTATAAAAGACTTCATAAAATTTCACAAATCTTCAGTGTAAGAGATCCCCCTACATTTTATATCTACTATCGGATAGACAGTCAGGCTCTGTTTGCACGCTTGACAAACATATGACCAGCTTTTTAGTGAATTGTGGAGAATGAAGTTAGTTGCCTCACTCTATTTCTAATATTTTCAATATTTCTTTTTTTGTCCAAGTTGAAGATCTGATCTGCTTTTATGAATGTCTTTAAACAGGTATAGGTCTTCCTACATTAATTTGACTTTAATTCCACAATACCAATTTAAAATCAAGTGTCCAATACATTAAGGCTAGTGTTAAGCCTTGAGTACCTATTTCAAAATGAAACAGCAAATGAAGCCAGTATTCCAGACAAGAAATACAAGATAGCTTTTGAAGGTGTGATTTATGATCCCTTTCTGCAGTATCATTCTATCACATCGGATATTTCAGCTTTTCAATAGGTTGTCCTTCCTTAACAATAGCTATTTCCTTCTAAAAACCACAAAGATATTGCTAGATGAAACACAAAATTAAGATTTAAAAATTCTTGTCCCTATTTAAATTCACACTGTGTTACAGAAGGTCTTACATACAACCCATTCTCCCTTCCTCAGCTCGACTGTTAAGTACAGCTTGCAACGCCTCTCCCATAGTCAAAGTACTCTGCTGCCATCTTAAGGCAAGCAGGATGCACTGGCTGTGCATCGGTGCTGACGCTGTAAGTGCCCACTACTTAAATAGACCAATTAACCTCGCTGTGCAACCCACCAAATGCCGCTTTGGTCCTTATGTCACGGCGGAATCTGTGCACAAATTACTATGGAGAACAGCACATTTAGTACTTTCAGTGTTAGTGGGCTGCCTGGATAATCCTCAAAATGACAAATCACTGTCTGCGCGATTAATTTTCTTTCTGTCAAGTCTGGAAAGATGAGAGATTTTGGGGACATCGTACAACATGTCAAGGAAATGCCAGCTGTCTCCATAACATCTCAGCGCTAACAACCAAGTGAGATTGATGATTCGTACACAGTGCTGTTTTTCATAACTTTAACAAATCTGAATTCCTCAACAGATAAAGTAATGGGATCTGTCAGTCAGCATGAAAATACTCAGAGCAGCAACAGATATTTAAATAATCAATATTGTAACACTTGAAGGTGGTTGCAATAAACCAAAGGAACTTAAATTTTCACACAATAAAAGAGATATTCCTTTTTCTCATTCCTCATGATGGCTGTACTAAAGACATAATCACAGAGACAAACTCTTAAAGGAACCATGATACATTTTTCTTTCACAAAGGAAAGTACTTCTTCTTGGCAGCTATTATGATTTGATATATATGTGCCAAATATTCAAAACAATGAAAAAGTCAGAATATTGAGCAGCACCATTCGATTAGATATTCTAACATTAAAGACAGATACTTATAAGAATTACAAGGACACTCCTATAACATTTTTAAGGGCTTATATGCATCACAGTGCAGACTGAGCACTGATTGCTTAAGATTACTTTCTAGATCTGGGAAAGGTCTTCCAGGTCATGAAATAATAACAGCAGTATCTCTCATGCATCTCCTTATAAACTTACCAAGGTACTATTCAATAGAAATCTCTATAGAAATCAATGAGCTCTATCAGCAAATACATCTTAAAAGAACACTACTGTACCAAAAAAAGAAACTGTCCCATGAGCCTCAGAAAGAGCAGTCTATAGCATGCTCTTCCCTCTCTCTGTGGAGCCGTTCTCAAAGCTTACTGTGGATCCTGGCTTATAACATAAGTGGGACTGGAACAGCCCTCACAACATCGCTTCTTGAACCTCCTGGACAAAATAATCTAGATTTTTTTCATATATTTTAATGTTTATTTTTCCAGAATTTGCAGACCCCTATTGATAGATTAGATTTATCTGAAATTTAATTTATTTTTACAAAAATTTGCTTACAGAAAGCACATGCATTTTTCTAAGCAATATATTTTCTGTACTTGATGGAGCCCCCCATATTGTAAAGAAGCTTATACAGAGCTCTCTCACTCTCTTTTTTTGCCGTTACTCTTATTCTTTGCTATAATGGATCTGAATAAAATTTTTTTTCAGGGCTGAGTTACTAAATTAAACTTAAACTGAAGATGTTCTTTTGACTTATCTGCATTCTGAAAAGGGGTGTATTATGTCTCATCTTTACATAGATGAATTCTAAACTTCTTTGATACAGTAAAGGCCAGACAAAGTGGCAGACTTGGCTATTGAAGAGAACTAGCACTATCACAAAAATTGCTTCTGTCCCCACACCCTTCACAGGAAACACCTGGAACATTGGAAATTAATAAAGAGGGGTGCTGAGGATACAGACTTTTCCCTCTGAGCTACAGAGTGAAGTGCTCAGCTGCTTGAAAAATAAAACTGCCCCAGCTCTCTCAGGAGGGAATGAGAAAAGGAACAAAAATCAGTCATTCCTCTATTCTGTATAGTGATGAACATATCATTCTGGAATTCAATAAATACTTCCATATCAAGAGTTCTTATACTGGACCTTAATTATCAGCTTCTGGGTCCTACCAAAGGCAAGAGGTGGGCTAGATGTACCTTCAGTCTGATTCTGTTAAGTGGCTATTTTATTTTTATGGAAGAAACAGGAGCCATGAGGAAGACCAGAAGTAAGGAAATCTTTGTAAGCAGATAAACTGTAAAGATGTGTAGAAACTAGCTACAGAAAACATATGCATATTATTGATGTTTTTAAGCACTTCAGCTGGGATTCAGTTTGAGATTAAGATACTTGAGGTTAGATGCTGGTTTTGTATGTGACTACATGTGAGCTAAATGTCTTAGTTAACATTATGGTTACGTCTAATACAAGATTCAGTTGTCTTGTTTCATTCTTTTTTAAATATTTCCTTCTTTATTTTGCCTTTTACTCCACCTTCTTTGGCATCTTTATTTTTCTTCTTTTATCACTTTTATTTTCTTCTTTTTTCTTTCTATCCATTGTGTGTTTTTCTTCCCTCCTACATTATCAACCATGTGTAAAGTTTCTTCATTCTTTCTCTCTAATCCCCAGCATGCCCTATTATATTAGATCCTTTATTGCACAACAAACCATGTGTATAAGGAAGCCAGGAATACACAAAGAAGAGTTAACCCCTGTCTTCATGAATTTACAAACAAGAATTCAGATTAACAGGATACAGATATATTTCTCTGTGTATTTTCCTTTTTGACTTTGTCACTATTTCTTATCTACATACAATCTTCCCTCATCTAATCTTCTTTTTTTTTTCATGTCCATCGTTGTTACCCAAAAGTTTTTCCTGAAGATTAAAAAAAGACAATCTGCTAAATTATTTGCATTGGAATAGCATGCAGCCATAGAACCATGTAAAGCTAACATATTCTCTACGTGTAGCAGACAAGCAGAGTATGAACCCCTTCTTTCTGCCTTCTTACCTATGGAGAAAACTAGAAGTCAGTCTTCTTAAACTCAAGGAAGGCAGGAACATGAACTGAAACAAGTTAAATCAGGAAAAAAATCAGCTGGAATACATGGAGTCAAGGTTGAAACCATTTGCTGTAGCAGTACCAGACCGAAACTCAAAAGATACAGGCATCCCTTAAGCTCATTTTTTCCTACTGAAGTCTCCACAGTCTCCTCTACAGACCAGGAGCAACTTTTCTGAGCTGATAAGATCTGAAAGATCACAGTTTGTTGTGGAATAGCTTCAGGCTACCTTTTTTGTTGTTGTTGTTGCTATACTTGCAAAGACTTGGAGAATGGTAAAACCAATAGGAAACAAAATCCAGATCCTGTACATAATGCTGCAGACCGGTAGAACTGGTTTAACTGGCAGAATTAAATTTAATTTACTGTAAAATTTAAAAGATAAGTACGAATATGTGACATTCTAACTGTATGAAGCTGTATATTTGGTATCTGTTCACTAGATTTTCTGATGGAGTACAGTGGTGTATCATGAGAGAAGTAAAAGGAAAAGGATTGATTTATATCATCTGAGAATCTGATGTCTGCCCCTTGCTATGAAATCTTTCCCCAAATGCCCTCATGGATCATTCCATGATGCATATAAAGAGTTCACAGCCTGTAATTAACTGTCAACTGTTCCTCCGAAGAGAATGCACTGTATACACATAAATAATTATATTATCTTATTCATTACTATCTTTTCATATGATCTTCTATCTGGAAGTGAAGGTTTGGGTTAATTTTATCTAATTTTAGATATCTAAGTTAGGCATATATTTTCTCTAGCTCCTTAGCTCATGTACCTTTTGTACCTGATTTTTTTAATGTAGTGAATGCAATCAGAGTAATGCCTTCTCCTGGCTTTTAGTTTTTAGTTTCCATTGCAAGCAAACAAGCAACGAACTGATTCTTTTTATGCCTTTTTTTTTGCACGATAATACTGACCACTGGTAGGTCTCATATAATCACTCCCCTTCACACTGTTTTAGAAATTAGGCCACAGCAGATTATTGATTACAGGATGAACTTCTGTATATCCCCAGTCATGAAAAAAGATTCAGGAATCTTCTAGCAAACCTGATGACTACTGTTAAACCTAAAATTTCAGACTTAAGACCAAAATGTGTCCCAGATCTTGGAAAAAATCACAGCATCATCAAAAAAACTAAGGTTGGAAGGAACCTCTGGGATCATCAAGTCTGACATCCTGCTCAATGTAGGGCTAGCTTCAAAAGTTCAGACAAGTTAGGAAAACCTCTGTGGATGAAGACTGTACAGTCTCTCTGTTCTTCTTGTGATCTATTCCCCAGCCATCTTGGTGACACTCTGACAATCGTCTCTATTTGCTGATATTTCTGTTCCAGACGTGGACCATTTTTGATGCAGAGGCATAAAGGGGAGTAATCACTTCCCTCAACCTGCTAACAATGCTTTTGCTGACGTAGCCCAGCATATGGTTAGGCTTCACCTTCTCAAAGGAACACACTGCTGACCTGTGTTCCATTTGTTGTTCACCAGGACACCCAGGTTCCCTCTCTGCAGAGCTATTGCTCAGCATGGACAATTTCATGGGGTCATTCTGCTCCAAGTACAGGACTTTGTTTTTGTTGAACTCCATGACATTCCTAATGGGCCAATTCCTCCATCTTGTCAAGATTCCTCTGGAAGGCAGACCTCTCTTCCAGCAATCAGCTCTGCCCTGCAATTTGGTGTCACCCAGAAACTTGCTAAGGCTGCATTGTTTCCCAAAGTCCAGATCATTGATGAAAATATTAAACAATGTTAATGTAAATATTTATCCCTGAAGAAAATAATTTGTAATTTTGGTCAAAACTCATAGCTTTGATCAAAACACTGAGGTATGTTACTGCCCAGTTGATATGAGTGACGTGTAGTTTCCTTTGGACAACTCTGTAGAGGACAGCATTATTTTTGCACAATGACTTTTTTTTTTTTTACTTTTTTTCTTTTTTCCTTCTTTCTTCTTTCTTCTTTTTCTTTTTTAATGTAAGGACTTCCCTAAAAGAATGTATGTAGATGACATTATAGGGCTTAACTTGACCATTGCAGATCATCCTAGGAGATTTTGAGAAACGTTAGGTCTTTTTTCTTGTTCCATATCTATGGTCTATGATCATAGATTAGAAAAAATATGGTAATTTGGGTAATTAAAAACAATGCTGTCGATGCTTGCTTTCACCAGAGACAAGTTTCAACCATCTAGGAATTCTCATTGTTTAATGATATGAAACATGACTTTAGGAAGAGCAACTCTGAGGAATACTTTATTTGTGGGAGTGTATCCAAACTATTTTCATCATGTTCCCAGGAATCTTAAAATGTACTAAAGAAGAAGTACTAAATAAACCCACAATAACCTCTAATCCTTTTCCTGTCTACTGTGCCAAGTTACTCACACAGGCCAAAGTGGATGCCTGTTGAATATTATCAGCCTGCTTTTTTCCCTGGTATGGTGAATAATGCCAAGTTGCATTGGTATTTCATAATGACATGCCTTTGTGACTGGGCATGGCTTGCCAAAGAGGGAGCATTAATTGAAAAGTGGCTTGCTCCCACAATGCCAAAAATGGCATTCATAAAGATAACACTTATAATGAGTCAAAACAGACAGAAGAATGCCTCTGTCTTTCACTGAGCTGCATCAAGACCAAGACTCACTCAGCCTGAAGTGTCTATAAAAAAGATCCTTTTTTGCTCTACTTTCTTGATGGAAAGTATGCATATTACAGTGGGAAAGGCATGTGTGTGTATGCCTTGCATATGTGTGCGTATGTGTACATATGTATATGATTGATTTCTTAAGGACTTGTCTTCAAATTAATTGGAGAATGCTCTAGAAACCCTTAAAATCTAGCAACTCTATGCAGTTAAATCTTCCAGGATCAGGTCCTTTGTTTATAAATTCTTCTAAATGTAGAAACTACTTTGCAGTTGTCTTTGTAACAGTTTACCTCTTATCTGAAACTATTCTGATTTTTATCCTTTGTCCTTGATATTTAGTGTTTCCTTGACTTCTATACTCAAGAATGGAAAGAGGCATTTCAAGCAAAAAGGACAGCATCTTTTTCAAACAAAGTAGCTTGTGTTTCTGATCAGATAAAAATGAGTGCTCTTTTGAATGCTTTCAAGAGTTAAACAAATGTGTAATACTGGAATAGGTTTCTGCCTGAAGGTCAGAATCAGCATATAATAGGCCTCCTGCTGATACATGAGCCACTCCACTTCCTCAGTTCTTACTTAGAGCCTGACGTGTGCCTTCTTGTCCCTTCAGATCACTCATACCCAAAACAACAGGGATGTGCTGAAGGAAAGAATATTACTATCCCATAAAGGTCTGGAGCTATTGAATGCAGGGAGCAGTCCCTTGGAAGTGATTGCAGGTGGTAGAATGGAAAAAAAGTTCTGAGGCTGCACATTGCTGCTCCTCCGGACTATCATGGATCCCACACTATCCCATTTGCAGATTTTTGCCAAAAATTGTCCATTAATTTGTTATTTTAAATTTTCTTACATTATTTCACAAAGCTGTGTTATTCAGGAATAGAATTGCTTGTGTGAGTCTAGATCTATTAATCTTGTTGTTTGTGCTCTGTTAACTGTTGTCCAGATTCTTTGTTGTTTTGCAACTAAAAATTCTTGAGATCCTAACAGACCCACTCACACTTGCATTAATGATCAAGGAAAAAATGTCAAATTCTTTATTGACAAGTAACCCTTAGGTGAGCTATTGCTGGAATCACTCTTTAGACTTCTGCTTATATTTACCATCAATTTCACATCCTCATAACAGAGTTGACTATGATCTCATTGATTCAAAATAATTTCAAATCAGGATTAAGCATCTTGAAACTAACAGTTAAGCCTGTTGAAAATTTCTATGAGACTCTAAATTTGCTGAAACTCATGGTTGTTTGTGGCAGAGAACATCATTATTATATTTCATCTAAAGTACAGTCTATAAGGGACCATTTATCTGTATGGAGACTATATGAAAACAAGGTGTATAATATCCTACACCATTAGAGACTAATGAGAAAATCATTAATTTCAACACAGCGACAATTGCATCTTATAGGCAGTGTGATACTTAATCAAAACAAAATATCTGGACTGCTACACAACCATGTCATTACTACATATCCCTGTTCCTGATAGTATCTTCTGGCAGTTTCAATAGGCTAAATTCCAACTATTAAAAGAAGAATTACAGTCATAAAAGGAGCTATGTGGACTGTTCCTACATGACCTGGATTAAGTAAATAACAAAGGAAGACAGAGGAAAATAACTTAATTTCAGTTTTGTTTCATCAAGGATTATTAAAGGCAAAAATGCGTTAATAATCCCTGATTCAGATTGCAAGAATTTGGGAGCATATATCTGGGGAAGTAGCACTATAGCGAACCTTATTTCCCTAAACTTACTATGTTGGCTATTGTCAGAGACACACTACTGGCCAGGGCAGTAAGTTTAAGTATGTATGGCTTTTCCTATGCTCTTAAGTAAGAAGAGTAGAAAAGATAAACCAAAGAAAATAGATCCAGGAAGTAGTCTTTTGCACATCCATGTGCAGAAATATATGTAGCCAAATTTGCCTGGGTGTCAATATTAGGAATAGAGATGTAGAAAAGCCACTGAAGTATGGATATGAAAAACAGGAAGCAAGATCAGGTTTTAAAAACACGAAGACAAGTTCTGTTAAACAATGAAGTGGTAGAATTACAGGAGGTAGCCCCTCCATGGGAGGAAATATCTGAGTATGCACAAGCACAAATATTCCTTTAATCTGAATGCACTTAAAATCCAGTGTTGAACTGTTACTAATAGAAAAGATGTGAAATTGTTACGTTTTTCTTCCTACAAATCCATGGGAATTTGTTACTACCATGGAGTGAGGGTGCAATATAGAAACACTCCTGGCTCACTGTTGGGACTTCACAGTAGTCTGGCTGTGGAAATCTAAAGCCAGCCCCCTTCATTCCAGTTTTAAGATGTCACACAATCATCCCAGTGATGACAGAAGTATAATAATATTGGTAATACATTTTTTCCTAGATAACTTGTATCTATTGGAAAAGCAGCATATATCTATGTGGGGGAATGGAAGTGGGAAATGGAAGTGAAGCAGACATTTATCTATTCACAGTTCATTGACTGTCTGAATGAAATTCAGGTGTGTGGCCTCATTTGTGAAAGATAGAGGAAAAAAACTTGGAAATTATACAAAAAAATTTTTTTTACTTGCTTAACGTGGCTGATTATGTATTCAAGAGACTGAGTTTTAGTTTGCTTTAAAACAAAGCAAAAATGTTATTTTGCTTTAATCACATAACTAATAAACACAGTGCTATTACAGCCTACTGAAAAAACATAGAAGAGTTTGGTATATTTTTACCACATTTGCCTGCAATGAACACAGTGACATATGGACTGGGATGTTTTTCTCTTGAACCACAGCCAAGTTTAATTAGGAAAACAAAAGGGAAAATATTGGCAAACTAAAAGAAAAGTAAAAAAAGAAAAAAGAAAAAAAGAGAGAGAAATACAAAGTTGCAGGAGCTCAAAGCAATGCTTTGACTCTATTCTTACAAGTCACCCATTTGCGAAGCTGACAGAGCATTCATATCTTATGCAGTTAGCCCATGCTGTCTCCCATTGAAATGGAGCGGCAGGGGTCTGAGTAATTCCCACTGAAATCAACAGTAGTTGACTTCAAGCTTGTGTTTCCTAGAGTCTGTGTATCAAGACTTGCTTTGCAGATAAGGTGTAGGGAATATTGATAATCGTTGTAACCTCACCTTTCATGCAACTCCTACAAGACTTGTTAAAACATGCTGCTTGATTAATGCAGGACTGAATAACCTTTCTGAATATTCACATTTAAATGAAAAGAGAAGCAAAGAGACGTGATTGTATGCATCTGGACTTCAATCTGTATTTAAAATTTTTGCTAAGGGATTTCCTGTGTGACCTTAGGGCTTCCAGTAATTGCCCATATGCCTGCTATTATCCCGTAGTAAAGCGTAGAAGCTTCTCTCCCCAGGTATCTCAGATTACCTCATACTTACCATGCATCAGCTGACATAATGTAAATTCACAATATGTCTTACCCTGTTTATAAATCTATACTCCAGTATGTCACCTTAGCTCCTCCAAACCTCTGCTGAGCTGCCAATTAACTCCACGGGATTCTACATTTCTACCAGCAGACGAGTGAAAAGTTGCAAAGGCCTCTGGCTACCAAGACACTAGGAGTGCTAACTTACACTTACTGAGTTTCCAGCAAGGCCTGTATTTCTTTCCAAATAAGGTTTAGCTCTGTAAGTGATCTGAGAGCATGCTTACACTATCAAATCAAGCACTGCACATAAGACAGTCACTGACAAACGTTTTAGAGACTGACAGGTGCTAGTGTCCCTTTATTTCTAGTAGCTAAAGGCACACATTCAGGAAAGGTATTAGGGATTGTTATCTAAACCCTATTCAGTCTGGTTTGAAGCAATGATGCAGATCTTCTACCAATCACCAGGATAATCAATACTCTGTGATGAGGTTTGTTAACTTGTTGATACCTCTTCATCTTGCATACATTTTACATAGATGACAAGGACATTTCCCTCTCTACAGCACACAGTCCATGGGGAACCCTTACTCTGCAAGGCACTTGCTTGACCTGCTTCACTGATCCATGGCTAATATTATGAGCAGGCTTTAGTATGGGCACTGCACCTGCAGGGTACTGGATCATGCTACACAGCACCAGAGGTAGTGCCAGGGCCCACCCTCCAGGTGAGGACAAAAGGCAGAGAAGAACGAGGCAGCGTATCTTAGAGAAGTGTAGCATAGAACTTTAGATGTAGGGAAATTTGACTTTGTTTGAGATGGGAAATAATTGGGGCTGAAGCTAGTGAGCTGGTTTGGCAAGACTGAGTATGCACCAGAAGGTGTAGAGTAATATAGTACTGAAAGTACTTGTAAGTACAGATCTTAATAGTCTATTCACACATTGAAATGCTGCACTCTTACCTATAAACTGAGAGTAAGAATGTAAGATTTGCTTAGATTGAACAAGACAAGGTGATATAGTTTAATTTCCTTTAATAACTTGTGAGAAGCAAGGGGGCTTTCATCCTCCTGTGACAGAAGTATGGGACAACTGGATGTTACAATTTCTGTGTTTTTTTAACCTGTGCTAACAATTGACCATATCTGAAAATAAATCCTCAAAGCAAAAAATCTGATTGAGATTTTTTTGTACCTAACTGACTTTGGATGCCTGCAACTTCTTCCTCTCCTCCTCATTTTCTTCTGATTAGCTAATGTGGCTCCCTATTCCACTCACTGAGTTTTATAAATACCACTCTTCAAGGTGTTGAATGGTAGTCTGAATGCTGTGAATTCTCTTATGAATTTATAGCGGCAGGCGATGTATTTCAATGCCTACCTATCTATGTAGATGTTTCCAAATGCAACAAGTGCATTTAGATTCTCAATTGTATTTCAACTCCTAAATTCAATTATTTATTTCAATAGCAAATTAATAATGGAAAGATTCTTAGGATATGGATAGGAAGACTGTTCCTTCTAGATTGCTTTAGAAGGAGGTAATTCTTACCGTCAACAAGAAGTAACAGACCATCACTCAGTTGATGCAATTCAGAAAGGAATCAAAGATACAGGAAATAAGAGAGAAGAAACGAGTGAGCAACTCTCTCGTGGAATTCCTGGAGTCACCACGATGAACCATGACTTCTAGTGAGGTATATGCTCCACAGACTGACTACTTAATAGTGATAATTCTTCAAGCTAGAAAAGAATTAATTCACCTGCAAAGGTGAGTTCTTTACATTAACTTGAAGGTTATGTTCATTTTGCCTCTTTTCTTGGCAGCGTTATATAAATTCTTTTCCACACTGGAACAGCTTCTTTGGAGGTTAGTCTATATCCTGATGGTTAAGACATAGAAGACAGAACAGTGGCTGTGAACGGCACTGGACCCAGTTTTTCCATACTGTGTAAAAATTCTAACTTGTAGGCTATTATGCAGAGGGAAGAATGCTGCTTTCATTTTTTCCCATCTGTGTTTTTACTAAAAGCAGTTGCCATTGCTTTGTTTCATAAAGACCAAACCATCTGGTAGGTATGATCAGATGCATGGGGTCCCTCAGGGGAATTAGATGAAGGAATGCATAGTTTCTGAATCTTGATGGGACTTATACATAATACAGCTCTGAAGCTTCTCAGCTTTGATGAGATGAGACAAGTTTCAGGACTATTCAGACTTAGAAATTGAGGCAAATAAGGAATGTTAATAACGGAAATTTTGTCAAGTGCTTATGGACTTTAGATACACCTGAATATTCAGTCCCTGGGGTCCTTATAAAATGCAATAGATAAGCATAAAGGACCCAGAATATAACTCATAGAAGGTATGTGAACATCAAAGTTTGAACAAGAATGCAACATTTAAAAAATGCAAGACAAGATATAGTTTTAAATAAGATTATTATAAAACATATTTATGTTTTGTATCATTGTTTCAATTGTGTAAGACAAATGTTGGGAACATAGGTCGATAAAGACAAGCATGTAAACTGTGTTAGGCAGATATTAGTGGTATTATGCAGAGCTATAAAGGTGGTTTCAAATACTACTGCAGTGCATATGTGGTAGAACACAGTTCATAAAATGCAGCTTGTGCTATTCATTAAGTTAAAGCCAGATTTTCTTGTTAATTTTTTAATTACACATGATAAAGAAGCTAAAATAATTTCACAACCCTGTTTTTAAGAAAAATTTTTTTTTAAAACTACTAATTAACCCTTGAAGAACCTAAGTGCATACAGATTTGTGTTTATTTCCATGATCCTGGCTCTGGACATTCAAACTGATGCTCACCAAAGAAAGAGTCATTGTGATATCCAGCACATCAGTGGGTGAAGAGAGCATTTCAATCTAGAAATTAGAATTAAAAGCATGAATAGGAATTTCTTTCAAAAGAAGATTTTAGAAGCCAAGGGAAGCTCACTTAAAAATTATTAGTTTGGGACTCCCATATCTAGCACTTTCCTGACTCTTGGAACACCGGTTGCACTCCAAATCTTGTTGCAGGCAAAAGAGAACACACCATAAGTGTGGAGCTATGAATGCATTGCTCATCTGATTGAAGTTTTAATCTTCTGATGATCCAAACTAATACAGAAAAGCTATGATGGCACTACCAAAACTATTAGATGGGGGGGGGAATAAAAGAAGAAACTTTCCAATGTTTGCCCCTTTTATTTGGTGTAATTTTCATCCTTCCAATGTCATAGAATCATAGAATCATAGAATCACTAAGGTTGGAAAAGACCTCTAAGATCATCGAGTCCAACCATCAACCCAACACCACCATGCCCACTAAACCATGTCCCTAAGCACCTCATCTACACGTCTTTTAAATACTTCCAGGGATGGTGACTCTACCACTTCCCTGGGCAGCCTGTTCCAAGGCCTGACCACTCTTTCAGGAAAGAAATTTTTCCTAATGTCCAATCTAAA
>VZTQ01006342.1:12371-45471 GCA_013400755.1 Pelecanoides urinatrix | reverse complement strand
TAGCAGGTCGTTAACATCTTCCTCGTGGATTATGGAGGCTTTATCCTGCTCGCCGTCCCTGTCTTCCAGCTTAGGGGGCTGAGTACCCTGAGGATAACTGCTCTGACTATTAAAGACTGATGCAAAGACGGCGTTGAGTACTTCAGCCTTATCCTCGTCCTTGGTGGCAATGTTCCCCCCCTGCATCCAATAAAGGATGGACATTCTCCTTGGCTCTCCTTTTGTCATTAATATAGTTGTAAAAGCATTTTGTGTTGTTTCTCACGACAGTGGCCAGGTTGAGTTCTAGCTGGGCTTTTGCCTTTCTAATTTCCTCTCTGCACGACCTAACGAGATCCCTGTACTCGTCCTGAGTCGCCTGCCCCTTCTTCCAAAGGTGATAAACTCTCCTTTTCTTCTTGAGTCCCAGCAAGAGTTCGCAATGGATTCACAGTAGGGGAGGAAGAAATTCTTCCATTAACACCATGCTCCCTCTGGCAAAGGCCTTCAGTCTCTGACACCTGGAGATGGTGCCACTGACCTTGGGACCCAGCTGAGCACAGTGGAGTCACTGCACCCCTGGGAGTGGGAGCACACCACCACAAGCAAGCAGTTGAGACTAGAGAGTTTGCATGCAACATTTTAACTGTATTATTAATGAAGGCTTTTTTTTCTGTAATAATTAGAGTATTATTAGTCCCATTAATTTGGACTATAATTGTTGATATCATTGTAACTTGACTAATAATAATAAGTGTGTTGCTATTTTTTGAGATTGTAAAACATGAATTAGACTAACATTCAATTTCTTAGGTCAACACATAAAATGTATTCCCTTTGGCTCATAGCAAAGTTTTTTGAGTGTAACACTTCAATCATGTCTTTTCTAATCTACAGATTAATTCATTCTAATATAATACAAGTGATTCAGTGTATAGTTAACCCTAATTTATACTTTTAAAATATAAAGAGTATATATATGATTGTGAATGAATCCATCACACTGCATACACATATCACAATTTTGTTAAAAATGATTCACCTAACTTCTAGACAATTAGAATTATAATAACTGATAAACCACCTAAAGCAATTTTAAAGATCATTCATAAATTTAGCAGCATAACAGCTGAGGTATTGGCTGAGGTCTGAAATGCTTAGCTTGCTTATTGTAGCAGAAAATATTTTTTCAGTGAGTCCCTCCCTGATGATATATCATGGCATTAGCACTGAAGTATCGTAGTTTGCATTTTGATGCTATAGTATATTTTCAATAAAATATTACAAAATATTTACATAGCAATAAGCTAGGCAAGACAATGGAATAAATTTTCACTGCATCTTAAATATATCAAATAATTTAGACTGAACTTCTGTTTTCCATCAAATTTTTCTTAAGACCAACTTCTACTATGTATCTATGAGGAGTGAGCTAAGTAAGACATTTTCACTTCTGATGAAATATTGAATTTTAACGTACTGTCAAAATAGACAAATAACTCTGAATTCAACATTCCTAAAAAAACACCCGTATTTCCTTGAAATACAAATAGTTCTGTGATAGAAAAATGCAAAAGAAGAATAATAATTAAGATATTATTTAATGACTGAACTTGAAATACATAAGAAAAAAATTACAGTATTGTGTTAGAACTATGCTCAGCAGAGATTAAAAGGTAAAACATGTTTCACAGCAAGAAAAATTCTGCAGTGTATCTGAAAGGTTACAAATGTGATTAACTGTGGCAGGTCTCATGTGCTCCAGTCATAAATCTCACACCTGGTAATGCATTAGGGATGGCAGGTGTAAACATGATGAAAAAGTACAATTTCATAATTCCATACAAAATTAAGACAAGCAAATTAAATTGGGATTTGCAAACATGTGAAAAGATGGTTATTATTATTCTTATTATCATTATTATCATTACTATTATTATTATTATTATTACACTTAATGCTGCAGTTAATTTTTAGCTTCAAAGTCCTCAGCGTTTATAAATATTTTTAATGGCATCTTGCAGGTTACTGGTATCCATATGTACCCAACATATGTGCTCTGGAAAAACATCACTTACTGAATATTATGGCATATGTCACCTTGGCAAGGAGGGTACTGTATACCAAACTCTTTAAATGCAGTCTCTTTCATTTGAGCACTAAATATTATTTAGGTAGAATATTATAAAGTAAAGCAAAAAAGAGGTTAATTTACCACATCCTAAATAAAATTTTATCAAGTGTGCACTTAAAACTCTTTGTAATTTTAACAGAATTCTACTTCATTTTGACCTGGGTATGAATTTGCTGACTCTAGGTATGTTTCCAGAGTTCCAATAAACACAGTGATTCTTCACTGTCTAGAAGGTGAAGGGGCTATATTATATCAGACACCACACACACACGGACACTGCACCTGCCCCATCAGATAGCTTTTTTAAGGAACAGTGATACAGCATCTGGCATGTTTAAATTAAACAGAATATTGTTATAAAAGTTAAGTCCTAATGAGATGAATTTGCACAATATAAAAAACTTGATCTTTTCTAAAAAGATACTTTACTTCATCGTTTAAAAAGAATTACCACTTTCTCTTTCATTCTTTCTCTTTCAGATTTAGATCACTTCTTTGCTCTGCACTTTCTTCTTTTCTCCCATGGTATATTCTTCTCCTCCCTTTACTTCTTTAATCTCCTCAGTTCACTACAGTTTTATCTTTAAGCCACTCCTTCTCCACGTTGTATTGTCTTGTCTCTCTGGTCATTAGCCATCTTTCTCTCTCTAAGTATCAAATGGTCAGTATCAGTATAGCATTAGTATCTTGAGCATTGCTCAAATATTTAAGAGAATAGTGTTATTAGCACATCAATTTCTACTTAGAAGAAAAATTGATGGAATATTTAAAGATAAGAAAGAAAGATTCCATTATTCCTAAAGAAACATTTCACTAGACCACTTGGTATCCCTCAGCTTTGAGTTATTCCATTTAAAGCCATGGTTTGCTTTGTCTGCCAAACCTAGAAGGTAACTCACTTGCAGGTATGTTGTTGATAGACTTATACCATCAGTGTTGGCATCCTGTCAAACACGTTTGGTTTCATGGTGTCTACAAAAACATAATAAACCACACTCATAGATTCCAGGTATTACAAAAATTCATCCTTTGCAGCCATTCAGCTGGTCAAAGATAATTAAAAAATTGGGCTTCGGGGGGGCATTTTCAGGTGTATTCAAGCTATTACCAAACAGCTTTTAAAAAATACATCTAACTTTCCATTTGTGATTCTCTCCTCCTTCTTGAAGACTGGTCTTGTCTGTAGTGTGGTGGGATTGCATTAACAGTCAGTAGCCTTAACAAATGCATTGATCATTCTTATTTTCTCAAATTTCGACCTACTGTTATCTAGTCTTTTATATATCAGGGCTGGCTGAAATGTCTAAGGACAATACAGCCTAAGTCAGAAGTCAAGATTATGATTAAACAATAGAAACATGCTAATTTCTACACTAATAGACAGATCCCTGCTATGTTGTGTAAACAAACTATTATTTTCAGTTTCTGTCATTGACATTTAAAAGACAAACACTATAAGCAGGTAAAAGCTATGACCAATTATTATTACTGGAATAAGTTACAACGTATGAACACAATGATTATGCATTTACATGTTAAGATGAATACGGCAAAGACTAAGACATAACTTGGAGTTGTCTAATTCAAAAGCAATTCTTGAAAAATAATGGTGCTGTATCTGTCTGGTTAAATTACTTGGAAAGTAAAAAAACCAACTATTTTCTCTTTTCAAATCTTTTATAAACGAATATCGTCAAAACTGCAAAAATAAAGAGCATATATTTCTAACACTACCTTACTGAGAAAAGCTTTAGAAAGGTCGGTCATTAAAAATGTTTATCAACAGTTGCCCTAGCACAGCTATCACTCACTACAGTGGACAAACAAGATAATCCTAAATGACTGATAATGGACAGGATAAAATCTGACCAACAGTGGATGACATATTACTTAAATTCTACAATTATAAGGTATTAAAACAACCATTGTTTAACTCTAAAGACAGGAATTTACATGAATCCTTTAAAAATAAAATAATTTTCTAAATTCCCACCACCCTGAATTCAGATCTGAATTCATAAAAAAATAAATAATTATAGTCATGTAGAAAAATAGTGTATACTCCTAGACTATTGTGGATATAGAAAATTTCCATCAAAGTGAAACTTTCAGCAATATTTTTCAGCCCTGTTTTCACTTTCAGTGAAGGATTACTGGTAGAAAATGAATCCACATTATTTTTCCATCAAAAAAGACTCCTTTTCATTCCAAATATTAGTTACAACATACTATGTCTTGCTTTCTTTTTCCTCTGTCTTTAAATTCTAAGATAAAGGTAAACTGAAATAACTAATTAATAAAATTATTCAGAAATTATTTCAAGAAGCAGATCTTTAATGCATTGCAAAGTATATTATTAACCTGAATATTTTAATCAGCCTCATTAAATTATTTTTCTACCTTAAATCTTATTTTATATTACTTATGAAAATGCAGTCCTGGAATATTTTTTAATTTATGTTTTATTCTTTTACTAACATCAGAAATGTTTTTCTCATTAATTTCTATATTAATTATTTTTCTCTTTTTATTCTGTTTTAGTAACCAGCTACAAAATTCTTTAAAAATTACTTTTTTTCTTCCACTGTGTTAGCTACTGTTTACGTTACTCATGGAACAACACATTTTGACATGATTAAGAGGAAGGCAAGACAGCTGATGGTAGAGTGATGGTAACCAGTGACAGTACTGGTTACATTAACATTCAACAGAGGTAACTACTGAAATATCACAGTCACCTTAAAAAACTTCATTTAATAAGAGCTAGAAACAGACATTTCCCACAGATGATTCATATCATGGGTGGGTTGAGTTCCTGCTGCTCTTAAAATGTTTATTTTTCTTCTCTGATTATAAGGTAGTCAAAGGCAGGAAACTTCCTAATAAAAGTATTTCAGTTACGTAGCTGAAATTGGGAGGAAAGAAACTGAAGTCATTTACTGACAGAAAGCAATATGAAGTATTTTAACTTATATCCAGGGTCAATGAATCCAGGGAGAAAAAATTCAATGCCTTCACTTTTTCTCTCTGAAAAAGAGAGAAAAAGTCTTCTTTTTAAGACTGGAGAAGTAGTTTAACAACTTGCTTTAGATAGCAGACCAGCGTCCAAATCGAGCATTTTTATATTAGCTGTTCAGTACATATTTACCATAGATGTATTCACTTCAGTAGTAGCAAGATCTTTAGATGTGTATGTTGGTATGAACAGTGAAAATAAAGCAGAGGATTTGTTGTTAGAGCTGAAGTTAAGGTGCTGCTGGACAATTCTCTGACTGGATAATCTGTGAAATAGCCCTTGTTGTTCTGTTTCTTTGAGCACTGAACATACAGCTAGCATTTTAAGAAGATATGAGCCCTAGTCAGCTCTGCCACCATTTAGAAAAAGAAAGGTTTCTAGGTTCCTCAAGCTTCCATCTCCAGATGTGAGTTTTCACTCAGATACCTAAATCAAACTTTACATGTAGTTTATGCATCTAAATGCTAGCCATAATCCAAGAACCTTGCCTCTCTTGTCCACCCACTCTTAGATATGTTATGTATGGTGCTTAACAGGCTTGTATATGTTGATAGATGAAGGTTTGCACCCTCACAACCCCAGGCATTGGGCATCTCCCTGGGGATGGGCCACAGCTGGGCTGGGATGTAGGTCTGTGGATGGGCCTGGTTTGGCAGGGCTCATGGCTGGTCAGAGCTGTGGGGAGCTGGAGACCAGCCCTGCTATGGTGTCACCCATGGCCCTGAGGGGCTGAAATGGGATCCTGGGACATGGGCAGGGTGGGACGAGCCCTGGGGAGTGGACAGGGGCAGTGAGGCCTATTCATGCCCTCAGCACCCTGACACGTATAAACAAATTCAACAATGCAGAACATAGTCTGCTCCGGGCTATAATGGGTAGAGTGGGTTCAGGATTAGATCCTCAGAGACCATCCTGCAGGAAACTACATAGTTTATGCAGTAATATTTATGTCACAAAGGTTAGAAAATTTAAAATGTAAAGTGGTTTTAACAATAAGACAAAAATAGTAGTCTTATTGAATTTTCACTGGCAAGTTCCTTAACGGACGATGATAAATTCAGAAGAAAAATGTCCCCCATGGCTCACTTTGTAAGAGTGAAGGGAGGCCGGGGAGAGCACCTAGCCTGAATATCTGTGGGAGGAGATGAATTCCACTCTAAGAGGTCTGTCATACACACAGGGAAAACAAAACTAAATAAAACACCCAATAATATTCATTTTGATAACAAACCCAAATCTGAATCCCAGTTTCACAAAGGCATATCTCTGCAAATCCTTAGATTGAGAGTTTCAGACTCATGCTTCTCCAGCTTTCCTTTGCCTACAGGAGGTCCCAGAAGGCCAGCTGCTGTGAATTCCATTTACAAGCACCTATGCCCCCTCACAAGGGTGTTTCTCTCCCTTATATGAGGCTACACATACATGCCTGTTTCTGGCTTACTCATGCAGGATGTAAAGAAGGAACTTCCTTTCAATACTTTCTTAATAGTCATGTCTCGGACGACTGGAGGCTTGCCAATGTGACGCCCATCTACAAGAAGGGCCAGAAGGAGGATCCGGGGAACTACAGGCCAGTCAGCCTGACCTCGGTGCCGGGAAAGATTATGGAAAGGTTCATCTTGAGGGCACTCACGAACCACGTCCGGAACAACTAGGGGATCAGGCCCAGCCAGCATGGGTTCATGGAAGGCAGATCCTGCTTGACCAACCTGATCTCCTTCTATGACCAGGTGACCCACCTAGTTGATGAGGGAAAGGCCGTGGATGTGGTTACCTGGACTTCAGTAAAGCCTTTGACACTGTCTCCCACGGCATTTTCCTAGAGAAACTGGTGGCTCACGGCCTAGAAATGTACAAGAGTGGCTGGAAAGCTGCCCAGAGGGAAAGGACCTGAGGGTGCTGGTTGACAGCCGGCTGAACATGAGCCGGCAGTGTGCCCAGGTGGCCAAGAAGGCCAATGGCATCCTGGCCTGTATCAGGAATAGTGTGGCCAGCAGGAGCAGGGAGGTGATCGTGCCCCTGTACTCGGCGCTGGTGAGGCCGCACCTTGAGTACTGTGTTCAGTTTTGGGCCCCTCACTACAAGAAGGACATTGAGGTGCTGGAGCATGTCCAGAGAAAGGCAACAAAGCTGGTGAAGGGCCTGGAACACAAGTCTTCTGAGGAGCGGCTGAGGGAACTGGGACTGTTTAGTCTTGAGAAGAGGAGGCTGAGGGGAGACCTCATCGCGCTCTACAACTACCTGAAAGGAGGTTGTAGCGAGGTGGGTGTTGGTCTCTTTTCCCAAGTAACAAGTGATGGGACGAGAGGAAACGGCCTCAAATTGCGCCAAGGGAGGTTTAGATTGAACATTAGGAAAAAATTCTTCACTGAAAGAGTGGTCAGGCCTTGGAACAGGCTGCCCAGGGAAGTGGTGGAGTCACCATCCCTGGAGGTATTTAAAAGACATGTAGATGAGGTGCTTAGGGACATGGTTCAGTGGGCATGGTGGTGTTGGGTTGACGGTTGGACTCAATGACCTTAGAGGTCTTTTCCAACCTTAGTGATTCTATGATTCTATGATTCTATGTCTCTTGCTTACTCCTTTAAACTACTTCTATGCAAAGATGTAGTCTTTATCAAATGTGATGATTTATCTTTCTTTCTAAGGGTAATATATCATTCAGGTTACAATCCTGTCAGCTTTTATAAGCTCAGTTGGGTTTTATCTGATACCTGGAATGAAAAAATTGAAATCAGTCCATATGTATAATCCACTGTTGTAGAAGTGCTTTTTAAAAACGCTTGAGCATGGTGCTTCTATATACATAGATGAAAGTAGTGTCTGTTTTTACCTGAAAGATTTGACCACTTACAGTTTCTAAATATGTCAGGTGTTATTGATAAAGAGTTGTGAATATGTTAGCAGATTTCTCCTTGCTTCTTTTCTATTTGGCTAATTATTTTATACAATTTCGATCATGAAACTTGTTGTTATCCCAAATGTATATGGTGCATCTCTGCAACCTTTGTTACCATCACATTTTGTCTTTTCATTTAACAAATATGGTACACAGGTTATAAAACCCCACTTTGGGTGCAATATAAGCCATATAATTCATGGCTAATTTGTCCTAGAAGGGGACTTGTACACAAACATTTGAATTCCAGCTAAGTCAAATAGCCAGATACCTCATCCAAAAAAATATTGAGATATAAAATGCAGTTTAGAAACTTTAACAATTAAAGTTCCCATGATGGAAACTGAAATTCAAAAGTTCAGCAGACAAAACTTGCAGCTAACTAATTAAGGTGCATCGGAGACCCATGTTTTGATAACATTTCAGAAAATATTGACTCTTCATTTCAATTGACTTTTTGCCATCAAATTCACCATTTCTACAGCGTACATCATTATAAAGAGAGACTGAAGAGATTGTGTCTCTTAATGGCTAGAAAGTTGGGATTCTCTTCTTTTGCTTATTATTTCTGCATTATGTTTTAAAAAGCAACAGAACAAAACAAAACAATTCTGCATTTGAGATATGTTCTTCCTGAAGAGATGCTCATTTGCTTTGTGTTGTATCCATGCTCGCATAATTCAATATAAGACCTTCAGCCTATATGCAAAAAAAAAAAAAGTCTTTTCACGCAGAGTCTTCAACTACACAAAACCTTGCTAAAGTCACTTAACATAAGGTAGTT
Source organism: Pelecanoides urinatrix (assembly GCA_013400755.1). NCBI lineage: Eukaryota > Metazoa > Chordata > Aves > Procellariiformes > Procellariidae > Pelecanoides > Pelecanoides urinatrix. The sequence goes on along the minus strand of VZTQ01006342.1, from coordinate 36,659 downwards.
TCTCATAGCCTTTAATTGTTAACGTCTTGGCACACTAGGATACCAAAGAAGTATATTATTTGCAGGTTTTACCTTACAAGTTAAGTGTTCTCAAAAATGCAACATAAACCTCCAGAAGCACAACGTTTTCTCTAGGATGACAAAAGTTTTATAAAAATGAAGGTCAGTGAGTAAGTTCTGTGTAGATTTCATGCTAATTCGCTCTTTGCCTCATTAAGGAGTGTAAAAAATACCAACCTGACAGATTAGATTCGATAGCTTTATGATGGAAACTATTTCCCATTACAAAATGTCTAGAGACTATAACATTTACAAAATAAATGTATCAATTCTATAACAACTTCAAAACCTGTTTTTTAACAGTGGGATCAGGAATATGTGGAGAATGCGTTCAGTAAATCTAAAAACTGACATCTAGAATTCTCTTCTATATCTTATAGTAACTTCACAGTCTTTTTCACTGACCTGGTGGTTTCTGCCCCTCAGTGCTTTGATATAGTCAGTAGCAGTGTTCCACAAACTTACTGGTTTCTGTTTGTTGAAAGAGTTAAAGATATAATCCATAATCATGAAATGTCCTAACTTCTTCCAGCTTCTGTCTGTGCAGTAGGGCAATCATGAGGAACAGAGCAACAGCTCACCTTAGCCAGCTTCTATGTAAAAGTGTGAAAACATATAGCCATAAAACACGGCCATGCATTGAATTATGTCAAAGTCTTTAGCTGCATTTTGGTTGGGTAGAATTCTGGTACTGATTCTTCCCCATCTGTATTTACAACTCTTCAATAGTTTATTTTGGGAGGAAGACTGTAGATTCAGTGTTCAGAAAGGCTTGGGCAATTTGATTATTCCTGGTTCCTACAGATGCAATTCAAAGTGGTAGCAGCTTCTTTCAATATTCAGTGCATGTCCTCAGAAAGTAAGTGCAATCTAGACATGAGAAAAGGAATGTAAGGATTAGGCTCCATGTATTTCCTTTTTTTTTTTTCCCTTGTAATTTTTCCTCCCCATCACTTCTTCCCCCAAAAAGGTCATATTATTTATCATTAGAGCTTTTTTTTCTCTGAAAATTACTTAACACTGGAGAAGCAAAGTGGAGGTTTTATTAGGGTTTAATGTATGTTTGTGCATTTACTATGCTCCCAGTGTTTTAGTTATAGGAAAAGAAGAATGTTAAATAACGAATATGTAATTTCCTAGTAACCAGCTTTATGTTATTTTTTTGCTTTTCCTCTGTTTCTGAACCGTAAATTACATTTAGAGGCTTCTAAGAGTAAGTTCACATTTGTTTTCATTTCAGTTTGTTTTTCTTGGTTTTCTTGCTGTCTTGTGATTTTCTTTGGGTTTGGGGGTTGGGTTGCTTTGTTGGTTTCTTTCCCATTTACATTTCTGTAATGTTAAACCATCATAATATTTCCCTTCTGATCATTACAAATTACGAGTCCCTATTATACAGACATGGAATAGAGAGCGTCACATTCTAAATTTCCTCTGACAAACAATTTTCCCTCATGAATTGTTTATTTTCTTCTTGACATAATCTCAGTGACATGTGTTCTTTGTGGAAATCTATTTGTGGAGTTATTATTACTTTACAAAATTTTCTACATCTAAATGGCATTTGTGGTATCATTGCTACAATTGGCAAAAGCTCCCCTCTGTTAAAAAAGTATTTTTTAGAGGCAGGAAGTTTTTTTTATTTTTGGTGATACATCCTGCATCTGTGTTGTACGTGTTTCCAGTGCAGTTTTTTACACACTGTTACGGGGTAGCATTGGATCACACCTCGTGCATTTTTCACATGCTGTCAACAGTGCAAACAAAGCAGAGAGAATAACCTGTTTAGGAGGTGTCTTGTGACACTGTGCTTTGTTGTTTTCTATGATTTTCTTGCTTATAGATTCATATACAATGTTGAACTGCTACTATTGTTTATGAAAGAAGGAAGAATAGTGAAAATCCTGTCACATTGACCTTACCGAGAAAATCCAGCAAAAAAACTAATTTATCCAGAACTTTTTCCTGAGCCAGAAAATAAATCAGATTGTCTACCACTCTTCCCTAGTACACACAATTCTTTCAAACTTAGAATAAAGTAGGAATTGAGATACAAACAGCAGAACAAACCTCAACATAAATAGTTGAGAAAGGCAAAAAACGGATATAGCCCAAAGCACAAAAATGTGAGTTTAAGTCATCAGCTGTGCTTTAATAAAGTAATTCTGTCCTCTAATAATGTAGAAATGTATGGAAGACTAAGGACAGGATCAGATGGTGATATTATTCTGAAATTAAGACACTTATGACTCTGCTCAGTAGTCAAAACATAGCTTCCTAGAGCCATCTGTGATGATTAACACTGTCCCGCTTAGGTCCAGAAGATCTTGAGTCTGTCATAGGTCTTGTTTCATGTTTGCTAGACCTATGCAGATTTTTCAGACAGTTTAGGGTGGCCAATTCAATTGAGTTTTTATTGTTTATTGTGGGATCTTAGATTCTTGTATTCCATAGAATCTTACAAAGAAAACAAATATCAATTCTTAATCCTGAGTCAGACTCCCCTGTAATTTCATGACACTGTTGTTACAGGCTTAACTGTTATTTGAGCAAAAGTGGCATCTGGATGTCTCTGTCTAGGTTTAGGACTCCATTGACCTGTGCTACATACATGTACAATCACAGAAACAAGACTTTTGATAAGGAGATCTTATAGCCAGAGAGGTCTTAATTCAATTTCCTAAACATAGGCACTTACATTTGTGAAGCTGCAGGGTACCTAAAATATCCACGAAGGGATGGCAGATCCAAAAGACTTGCTGAAGATACATGGCCTCCTGCACTGGCCATTGCAAGCAAACTGGCAAAGGCACAGGGAATCTCAAATTTCAGTCAATACCTCTATGTAGGAAAGTGAATTAAAACTTAAGCGATATCCCGTGGGTACATGTGCACACAACACAGGACAACAGTGAGATAATTAGAATCAAAACCAGAAGTACATGGGCACAACATCACAGTTGTCAAGCACTCAGGTGTACTAAGACATAGATAAGTTTTAAAGGGAGATGTGAGGAAGGCTATCACAGAAAATTTCTCAAGAACATGGAAAGTAGCATCAAAAAATTAGGTTTCCTGCAGTTCATGCAGTTCCCACTTTCACCTTGCAGCTTTTATGCCAAAACTGCACAGAAGAGTCATTAAAGTACATGGTTTCTTGGACTAGGCTATGCTCCACACATCCCAAATTTTGCTTTAGTTGGGAATTTGTCACTTAACTTAGAGAAAGACTAGAATCCTGCAATTCAGGAAGTCTGTTGGAACATCAACAAACTGTGTGAGGAGTTGGGAGAGCTCTTCTGTATGCAGTCTGAAGAATTCCCTAGAGCTAACAAATTGTTTCTTGCAGACAAATGACTGCATGTGGACATGCAGATAACAGTTTTCTACAGTGTGATTCATGGTCTGGATACAGAAACACAGAGCTGGAACAAGCTGAGAACTAATATCCGTGGTCTGATCATGTCTAATTAGCACTGATAGTACAACACTTTATTATAAGGTCAATGGATGCTATTAAGTTTCTATCTTTTGTGCAACCAGCAGGTAACTAGAACACTTACCCAGAAGGTCAGAAAGTTGAGATGCTTGAACTCCCAAAACAACAAAGCTATAGCCAGACTTTGTAACACAAGAGCTGGAGATGAAATGAACTCAGTTTGAAGATGATGGACCTTTTTGAAATGCAAATTAGCTGGAAAATATGAGCTGGAATATAGGTGTACCTCTTCCTAATGCCCTAATCACTAAACATCACTCCTGAGAAATTTGCTCACTGAGTCATTTTGAAGCTTCTCCTTGTGGGGGAAAAAAAAAATAATCTATGCTCTACTGTCTTATTGATAATTGCAAAGAAAAATATTATCCGATGCTAAGGAAATTATTAGTATGTCCTCTAGAAAATTAAAGCTGAAATGGGAAGAATAGCATTTCCCTCATGCTGAGAAACCCAACCCACTCTCTCCACATGCTTTCCCTTCTCTCCCCAGTTCCTGTTCTTTTTTTACCCTCTCATCCTTAGGAAAAATGACAACTGAACTCCAATGCATGGCCTCTGTCAACAGTCTAGATATCTTAAGATCGGACTTCAGACCAGCATGCATAACAGAAACAGCCTCAAGGCATTAAAAAATGACAGAGAGGCCATGTGCCAATGTTCCCTTCTACTCAACATCTGTGTGACTGCCTTTGCAAGCTAAACTGCTGTTGAAATATCATCACCAGAAAAATAGTAATCATTCCTACCTAAAGGGGCCTGATGATAACTTCTTTTGGTGGGTTGCCCATGATGTCATACAGATAACTTTTCATCAAGATGGTTGTCTATGGGTTTAGTGCTCCTCTGCTGTACTTCCCTCTTGTTTTTCCTCCTACCCAAGCTCCCAGATCCAAACATGAACAAAAGTTTTGGCTGCTCCTCAGGACATGCACTTCTTTTCTCTCTGGGATTCATGAGAAGTACACAGAAGTACACTTCCAAAAAAAGAAGAGCAAAGTTGGATTCTTGAATTCTCAGCTGGTGTGATGTCAAAGTCACACAAACAGCTTTTGCGTATGGAATATGGAACATTCAGCAGAGGTCCTAGAAGCATTATCATGAATGCAAAGGCTTTCGTAGTCAAATCCTTCTAACCTCCACTGCACATGCATATCACAACTTTGAATGTGCAAGCAGGGTACAAATGTAATGTTCATGTTCCCAGGGTACTTGGGGAATTTTAATGAATACATGTATAATTCATTTGAAAGGAGATAACTGGCATGTGGCATACCAGGAACTGTGACCTGTTCCATTGATGTTAATGATAACAGCCTCAGCCAACTGACGTGATGAACCTCCTTGAACCTTACAATAGCTCATATATTTTCCCCTTGCTATAAATGTTTTATTTTACCTGATACAGTAATGAAATTGTCAAGATAATGAACAGAGTAATCATTTCACACAAATGGCTAGCTTTAATTAAAAATCACAGTGTTGACTGCTAAAATATGGGGGTAACAGACCATTGATCAGATTACAGAGCACTGATAATTGAGATGTGGCTATAGACAAAGACCTGTGAACTCCACCTTACCAAAGGACATAATGTTTGCTGTCAGTAAGCAGCAGTCTTAACACATCATTAGCCCCTATATATGTAATTCTTTACTCAGCTGTTAAATCTGCAAGGACAAATATTACCTGTTATACCATCTCCAATGTAACAGTTGGAATTAATGAGGCAACTGCTAAGGTGAGGGATTCAATTCTAAGAATGTGGTTTCCAGGAGCGATACAAAAGAGTACTTGTTCTGCCCAGTATTACATTTGGTACTGAGGAGCAGAAACTCTCCCATCTTATGACATGCCATTCCATGGCTACCTAAGCAAATAACACTCGCTACAGAGGGAAATTCAAGTTGACTTTGCTGAAGAATGTCTTAAACCTATATATGTTCTGAACGTAGTAATCAGTTTCATGTCTTACTATTTTCTGTTCTTACAATTTTCATCATAGACACAAGCTTATAAACTCATCACATATCATAAAGACAGAGCTGGATATTACTTTTGACAAATTCAGGGGTTTTCAATTGGAATAACCATTGATTCTCACTCTCTACTTCTGTTTTGACAGGTAGAAAGAGTATAGAAAAAAAAGATAATCAAATTTGTCTTACAAATTAAAGTGATGCTGAAAGATCTGACAGGGTCTAGAACAGTTTGCAGATGTGGATATATGTCTGGTCATTGTGGACATGGTGTGAAATGCCAAGGTTTTATGAGACTCAGCACTGATATTGTCTTCTCAAAACTCTCTTCTTTCATTTACTACTGGCAAAGAAATCATGCCTTTTCCTCACAAGTATCTTTATTACCTTTTAACTAGAGTACTACACTAGTCTCTTTGCAATATTACCTTTGAAAACCAATAGCTTTTGCAGCAAGACACACTTGCTCAGCTTTCTTCTTTGTACAATTGCCAGTTTACTGTCAGATAAAAATCAGCGTTGGAAATTTGTATGTTAAACTCCACATTGCACTATATTTTTAGCAAAATTTATCTTAAGGATGGATCTCTGAATCAGTATAAAATGTCTTTTGGAACTCATCTCAAGCCATATGGCAATCCACATCTCTGTCTACTATGATCCCATGGATACTTTGGTTAGCTGTTGATAAAGATTTGAGATGTATGAAAGGGACCTCATCTGATGATGTGTATAGAAGTACCTATCTTAAGTTCTAAATAAAGCATATTGTATTCATTAATCAAACCATTGTCCTCAGCAGTTGCATTAAACTGAAAAGCAGAATGACTGCAGACCACTTGTTTTAGAAATTTATTGATAGAATTTGTTTGCTTGTCTTTTTTATGTTGAAGAATGTTGATTCTTTAAAATCAAAATTTATCACAAAGGAAATTCAATCTCCACCAGCACAAGTAGAAAGCTGGAGGAAGAACTACTATGGGATCCTGCCAGTCAGACATATTTTGACACTGGCTGCTTTCAGTCAATTTTGAGCCATAAATTTTCCAAGGATTACAACTTAAAGGCAGCAAGCCACTCTGACAGTACTACATTCAGAGACACTAGGGCTTTAGCATTTCCAGAGGAGTTTGAGATTTGGGACAAAAAAGGAGGAAGTTATTTCAAAGTAGTATGAGACCAAGTTTTAAAATATTGTATTATTGTGCAAAGCAGTAATTACATTTTTTGCACAGTCATACTCCAAAACACTACTGCAAATCTCTCTGCCTTAAAATAATCAATCTGTATCATATCGGATCATTCCAAACACTGAAAGGTTATGGTCAGACCTAGCAACAAGTGTATTTACACAACATTTCTCCAGGTCATTCTGCATTTCTATAGGTCAGTCTCTACTGACTGGTTTCCTAAGAAACAGCCCTCCTTGCATTTAAATCTACCCTTCCATCAGACTTGCAATTCTTTTGAGAAATCATACCAGGAGATTGGAATACATCACACTATTTATTCATATAATCAGAGATAACAGGCAAATATGGAAACTGGGCAGTACTGAACAAGTTGTTCTCCCAGGACACATCAATGCCCTTCAGAAAGATGGCCAGTAGCCCCTTTACACTGCTTGTGCTCCTACAAAAGCAGAGGCAGACAGTGGCAACAGTAAAAATTAAGAGTGTTAATGAATGAAAATTAATGGTTGGCCTCCTTTAAAGCTGCATTCCATATTCTCACAAAGTGAAAAAACCCAAAAAGCTAGAGATTAGCATGATTAAGGATACATAAATCTGACTTTATATATTCAACAAGCTAAAGAGGTGTTTAGCTACCAGATCTTTTTGTTTATATGGCCATTGAGAAGAATTTTTGTGAACATATACTTGACAGCTGCAATGAGACCAATTCACTTAGTTGCCATCAAATTGTAACAACATTGAGTCATTATCAGTCAAGATGTATCTGAACAAATAACCTAAGGATAAAAGATTCCATATCTATTACTTATTAGAAATCTTGGTTTGTTGTTTTTTTTTTATGAAAAAGTAAAAGTAGTTTTATTTAAGCAAATAAAGATTTAAACAGATTTCAACGTAGGCAAATACATAAATACTGAATCAAGACATGTGTAATTTCAGAAGGACTATCTTTGATAGAAAATCAACATTTGCCTACCTTTGAGCTCTAATAAACTGGACTATGAGAGCTGAATTTCAACTAATGTCATGCTTAGGCTATATGATACATAAAATACATTAGAAGCACAGTATGAGGCCAAGCAAGCTAGAAAGCTAGTGCCTTGGAATGTCTCTAATAATAGACTGTGCTACTTTTCAGTCTGCTTTAGGATATTCAGTGTTTATAAGGTATACCTTAAGAAGTTTCCATTACTGTATGTATGAATAGCAATAATAATAATTACATATATAGCAGTCTATATCTTCAAAAAGCAGAGATATTGGCAGGGTTTTTTTCAAAAATAGCTATCTCTCTCTTTGAAATTAAGTAAGATACTAATATTATGGATGATAGCATGATATTCATTCAGTTTACAAATTTTATCACTACTTAATAAATGTTATTAATTCAGTTTTAAAAGCTCAGACCCTATAGTAACTCATAAAAGCAAATCAATTCACTTTAAGTGGTAAAACAGAAATGTGTTTCAAGGGGAATACTGGATAATACCAAAACCAAAACACTACATTATGCCTACAAGGAGAGTCTTTAAGAACTGTCTGTCACAGAGTGACATGCAGATGTACACACTTTCTCCCTTGAGCAGTGTAACCAAGTAAGCTTCCTTTTTCTAAGCCCTTTAACATCATCATCAACCTTTGTTAAAACAAAGAAATCTTGCTGAGTCTCACTCTGTATATGTGAATGCCAGTTTATCTCCTCCTAGTATAAATACATATAGCTCAAAGGTGAGAACTTATTCTGAGAAGAAATAAATGTTTATTTTTCTAATGTTTGTTCATGGTTAATATTACAAAGGTGACTTGAGAGTATTTTTTTGTTATGGCCCACTAAATATATATATTCCCTTATACAATAATGTAACACTTTAAGTTAGTATCAAACTGGTTTTTATATAATGAATGTTCATAACATAAAATTTCTCCATAATTTTCCCGCTTAGGTCGCACTGTTAATGTCTGGCTGTCAGCTTCTTCACTCTCCCAGGAAATTCTCAGATTACAATTATGTCCATTATATTTCTTTCTTGTAATATTACTGCTCTCTTCATTTAGTATAGTGCAACTGTAGCTACTTTTGAATATGGGGAAAACCAACTATGCCAGCATTTACTAAAAAGAGTGCAAGAACAAGTTGTGTCTTGAACTGATCTGCTAGCCTTCACATGCTGTCAAGAAAGGAAACTACACATGAAGTACAAGTTAATATTAGCAATCTATATTTTGCAAGGCCATTCTAATTAAATCAGTGGAATTGTTCATGCTGTAGTCTTGTTTGTGATAACACAGAAGTTTTTCCATGCTTTTACACACTTCATGTCACATTTTTAAGTAACATTAGCCTGTCAATAAAAATTGTATTATTTTTGGTTCTCATAGATCTTTGTTTACCAAACAATCGAACTATATAATCTTCATTGATTTCTGCTCTGTTTCCATCTCACAGTAACCTAATGTCTGTTGTTCAACACTGTTAGTTTTCAAGTGCTATGAAGTCTAACAGGCTGTCAAAGTCATGCTGTCATTTTATGGGGAAAGAGATTGCGAGTAAGCATGTGAAGGGGGTCGTTTTAAATGATTCCTGCGAACTAATTTTCACAAAAGAGAATCACACGTTTGGAGTCTACCCCAGCTGAGATTCCAGTGGTCTTCCCATGTTAGCAGAATCACTGCGTCCATTGCTAGCAATGCGGATTTTCATGCACAAAACCTGGAGTTAGCTGGAAGACGAAGGTGTCTTTTTTGGTTTAGAAGATACATACTCATTCAACAAACAAGGCTTCATTTCTAGTTCCACTGCCAGGTTCTGATTCCAAACTCTGCAGTCCCTATGATGGAGAGTTTCCAAGCAGGGTCTCTTCCAGACATCTTCACTGGGGAATTAAACAGTACTGTTGCCAAAAACTCACTTTTATTCAAAATATGACATGCACAACACAATTTTTTACCTATTAAATGTATTTAGAAAACAACTAGTTGGGTAATTCAAATATTAAAGCTGCATATTAGCTTTTCCTGTTTGTCCTTAAAATAGTCATGGTCCCTGGAATTAAATGAAAGAAAACAAAACAAATTTCTTAAGAAATTCTTGGCATTTCAAATTCTAGTTTGATTTGCCTGTGCATGGGTTTAGCACTCACTTGACAGGGTTTGCAGAGAGCAATTGTAGTTTGTTAGACCAACTGATATCAATGAAAGACATAGATGAGCTTTTAGGCACACAAGCCCTTCTTCAGACCTATAGTCTATTCTCCTTTTGATGTCAGTTTGTCATTTACTTTTCAGTAAATGACATTTCAGTAAGCAGACCAAGGAATCCTGTGAGAAGCTATACAACATCATTTACTTTTTTAACACCCTTACAGCACTCAAATACATCACAGTTAAAAAAACAAAATAAACCAAAACAAAACACAAATAAAAAAAAATCAAACACAAAAACTCCAAATCCTTTAGGTCAAAACCTTAATATGTGGGAGTTAAATCTTAACTTTCTATAGGTGAACTTGGATTTCAAGTTAAGGTCATTTTATGAAAGTTTTAAAAAATATACTTTGAGACTGTATGAGTCAACAGGAAGAATTAGTCTTTAATGCTACCATAGGCACCAATCCAAGAGTAGGATCAGGGTAAGCAATCTCTTTTGTCTTCTTATTTGAACTTTTTTTTGAACTGGCAGGATACAGCAGGAATGCAACATGGGTATGCAAAACTGAGCTGAGATTCATAAAGTCATATAATGTCCCTAAAATATATTGTTTTCACATAAACCGAAGCCTCATTCTCTGCCAAACATAAGAACTAGAAAGGTATTTTATGCTTAAAATGTGACATAAAATCATTTGAGTAAAATCAACATTTAGTACAATTTAAATATATTTTTTGTCAAGCTTTACTTAATGATACTTATGACTAAAAAGAATAATAATTTTCCTAAATAAGTTTAAAGTTACCACCCATGCATGACACACAATAGAAAGAATATACCCAACTTTTAAGCAACAAAAAGAATAGCTATTTTGCTCGTATTTCAAACTTGTTTAACATATTATATGCTGTAAAAAAGGCAATATCTTTTTATATTTATAAAATATCCATATTATACTATAATACACATGCAACTTATTTGTTACTGCTTATTAAAAGTATGTATGCAAAATATATTATTCACTATAAATAAACCTCTTAGAACAAAATGAGATTGCTTTTTCAACATGTGCAATACACTCTGCTACTATTAATGTCCACAGTCTATTTAGGTTCTTCGTGTCAGGTGGAACCTATGATCACTTACACTACTGGGAAATGCAAGGCAATGCTCATTTTATTGACTGTTTAACAAAGTTCAGTCCATCATATTTTACCTGGCACAATTTTCCACTGTTAGAAGAAGAAGAAAGGAAAGGCATGCTCAAGTAACTGACTCAGTTTTTCTAGTTTTGCTTTGCTTCAGAAATTTACAGAAATGGGAACATAGGAAAGGTTGGTTTTGAAAGTTTAATGCTATTGCACAAATGCAATTGTTTTATCAATTACACTAAACACTAGATAATATCTAAAACATTCCCCAGGGCCATTCAATTCTCTTTGCTGACTGTTCAGTCACCAAATTCAGGAAAACTTTTCTGAGGCTGACAGAATCTTCTATCATTCTCAAAGTGCATTAAAGCTGTCTCACCCTAAAAGAATGCAAATTTTCAACCAGAGTTTAACCTCATAATTTGAAAAACAAAGACAAATCAAAGGCAAAACCATACCTCTGAATTAGTCTTTTCTTATCTCAGCTTCAGAAGGTGTCAGCTGATCACCTACGTTTGTGCTTCTGTCAGATCCCATCACTGAAGGAGATCAATGCTACTCGTTGAGCCCCGGACCTTCTGATGAGACAGTCTGACTCCTTGTATCTCTGGAAATGTTTCTCACATTCAATAATTTTGAAATTATTCATCACAAGAGATGAAATTACTTAACATTATTAAGTATTTTTTTAATAAGGGGGGAATATTTGAATCTGTTACAAGTTCATCTACTTGGGGTCAGATACATTGCCACAGAGAGCAATTAAAAGATTAATATTTTCTCCAGTTAATGATCTGATCTACCATATATGAATCTATTCTTTATCTACAGTCTAAGTAAATTTCATTATAAATATTCTATTGTAGAAAGGCTAAAAGATCAAAAAAGGAGATGAGTTCCCATTGTGTATTAGTGTCACTAACACTGGTGGTCTTCATGCATTTCTAGATCCTGTTTGTTCTGTAATATGGAATTATTATAAACAATTCTTTCAAAGATTTGTGTTTTGTGATGGGTTTATTATAGATTTGTTAACTGGCTCCATCAAAAACAAGCTGTTTGGAAACTGGAGGTGCTATCTGAAATCAAGCTATCATGCATGTTGTTTTTTCATTAGTACAAGTAATATGGCATGAGATCCAGTTTGAGATGCGTGAGGAGGTATGCTTAATAAATGTCAGGTATTAATACTGTTTTATTAAATACATAAATTCAGACATATCAGGAATGTTAACATTAATGTCATTTGGGGGTCCAAGAAATGTAGTCCAAGTTGTTAGGAAAAGTTTAAATGGGTGCTCAGGCCCACCCTGTCATATACCTTTTCTAGCAGTCTAAATATTTTGTAGTTTTACTGTATTTTCTGTACTATGCATAAGCCATATGTAACCTTTTGTGCAAGCAGCATATGCATGCTGTTTGCAACCCCACATCATTACTCAACAAAATATTTGTTCCCTAAATTTACATATATACCTACACATATATAGCTCTATATGTGAGTGAACATTAATAATTTTTCATTTGGATGAAAAACAGCTATATATCATGAGATATATCAATGTTAATGTGTTAACCTAATACATGCAGACAACTGACTCTAAAATATAGCATGAACATTGACAGGAATAGTCACCTGATACGATCATTGACAGGAATATATGAAACAGCCTCCACTTAAATAACCATTTCAAAAAACCTACAGATGAATTATGAGAGACTATAATAAAGGATGCAGTCAAAAGAATGAATCACTTACTTACATTTTTCATTTTCCCTGTTAACAGTGAATTCTCAGTTTTGTTGGCATTGCATTAGAAAGATTTAGACATCTATCACTATTAACTGGGTTTTTCAATGCCACCATTTTCGATTACTCTTTTAGCACTCTGATTACTCTATGAAGCTAACAGATACCAACTATATTTGACCCAAAATACCTGCCTGTACAGTGCCTGTGGAAGACACAAGTCTTTTCCCATATAGTGAGAACTAACATTTCTAAACCTGTAGATACATAATTATGTGTTTTGAATGGCTGAAAGCTAAGAATGCAATTATAAATGAGTAATGTTGCACATACAGGAGGAAATACAAAACATTGTTAATTTTTTTCTTAAATTCCACCCAAAAGAGAGTGTATACAACTTCCAATATCACTGAAGCAAAAGCCTAAACACTCCAAGAATCGTACTCATAATTAATTATGCCACTACACATCTGCTAGCTTAAGAGCTAAACTTACTCAAAAAGACTTTATGAAAGCACCGTAAATTGTTAAGCAGACTGTGTTGCAAATCATTTCAGTATTAATGAATATGGCTATCCATTTTTATATCCTTGGAAATAAGAATCAATAACATTTTCTGTTTCAAAACAGAAAGCTCTAGATTGGAAATTAGTACTGTTAATGTCTGGCTGTCAGGTTTGTCCAAAATAGCTTCTCCCAGCTCATCCCAGATAACTTCACATGTACCAGGTACTGAGGAAATCAGGAAAATAGAAAGTTTTTGAAAATTTTGGCACAATGACATCCACTGGAAGCTATGCAATAATAAGATATACAATGATTCTGACTTCCTAGGAGATGTCATCTCTTCACGGTACTCATACTAACAAGTTATATCTCCTGTAATGAACTATAGTCTTCCCACCCCATGAGCCACTGCAACGCATTGTAGAAATTTCTAGCCAAAGCATACTTTGGAGATATAACGGGTTGAGAATCCTGCATTGAGTAGGTGACTGTTGACAAAATACATCACAAACTATAGATCCAATAAATCAATAAATTGATAATTGTTTTCCAGGTTTTCTGCTGAAAACTTCTAACTTTTATGTGCTATTTTTGACAAAAAGTGAGTGTCCCCATAAAAAGCAAACATTGAAAAAAAAAAAAAAAAGGAAAAAAGTCTTTTAGTTTTAATCTGCATTTTGTATCAGAAAAGCAGAAGGAACAACAGAACATAAAGAAGGTGCACAAAGGATTTTAATTTTTTTCTGACAGCTCTTGTAACTGTGTTCTTAAGCATGGTTATCCAAGCATTTTAACAGGCCATGTCTTCAAAGGCAGAGTATGACAAAAAGCTAAGGAAAGTTCACTGGGAAACTGTTGACTCAGCACAGGAAACTGCCTTGAGAATAAGTAGCAATGGAACATTTCTGGGCAACAGAAATTTGTCCCAAACAAAGGAAGCTGGTTTTATTTACATTAATTAAAAATTACCAGCTACCCATTGATCCTGGCTAGTTCTAATGAATGAAAGAAAAATGCGTTTGCAAAAGCACATTACCAAGACTAATTAGTTGTCGTGTTTAACCTGGCAGGCCGCCAAATACCACACAGCTGCTAGCTCACTCCCCCCACCCCCAGTGGGACAGGGAGAGAATCGGAAGGGTAAGAGTGAGAAAAACTCATGGGTTGAGATAAAGACAGTTTAATAGAACAGAAAAGGGAAAGTAATACTGAGAATGATAGAATATACAAAATGTGATGCACAATGCAATTGCTCACCACTCATGCTGACTGATAACCAAGTAGCGATCGCTACTTCCTGGAACACGCCTATCATTCATACACTGAGCATGACATCACATGGTATGGAATACCCCATTGGCCAACTGGGATAGCTGTCCTGGCTGTGCTCCTTCCCAACGCTTGTTTTGGTATTTTTTCTTGAGCTGAATGTCTTTGATTAGCAGGGTACTTAGCAACAACTGAAAACATCAGTGTGTTATCAACATTATTCTCATACTAAATCCAAAACACAGCATTAGGAAGAAATTCAACTCTATCCCAGCCGAAACCAGGACATTAGTAAATCCTCACCCCTAAGACTTACTAAATTTTGTAAACCAGTAATATACAGACATAACACTATTACTGAAGAAAAAAAAGTTTCAGACATGAAATAGAGTAATAAACTTCGAACTACAGAATAAAAAAATTACCAACACTGCCTTAAGACAGGCAGAGGTCTCAGAGTAGAAGCCCTCCCTGTGAATAAGGTGTGAGTCTGTCCTTGTAATTATCATTTCTCTACTGAAGTGCCTTTTTCAGTGACTGTAATTGCAGTTGCCAGTGCCAGATACAGAACAGCCACCTGAATGGAGTTTGAAGACCTTCATTGGGTTAGGGAAATATTATATTCATCATTAAAGTTCATTCATAATTGTAATTTCATACAACACCAGTTGCAAAGAACATTGTCTTTAAATGGCCTGTTATAGAGAGTCTAGAAGACAAAATTGCTAATTTTTATACAATCAAGAAGCTAAAAAGATAGATTATACATGGGAACATAGCTTAGAAAACATTCAAAGGCATCAGAAGTCTCCAGACTTTGTAATGATCTCTCTGGAAAAGAGAAAAGGGAAAAGAGTAAAACAGGCTGAAGAAGCAGTAAATAAATTTAGATGTAGAAGCTGTTATGGCCAGAAAAGACACAGAAAATGCTCACTAAAGAATTACCTGTCACAACACAATTTCAAAAGATTACTGAGGTACTATAAGAAAGAAAGATAAATTGCATTAAAGTCATGAGGTAACATTTTCAAGAGTGCCTTAGGGAATATTCAGGAAGGCTTACTTATTTTGGAGACTTTAATTTCCCTAAACTCCATCTGTAGTCAGTGTGTGAGAGTGATTTCTCCAGAAGAAAATTCAGAATGGTTAAGTTGACTCTTGCTTTGAATCACATCTAGAGAGGCCCATTTCTATTGATGACTTTGGGAGCCTAAAGCAACACAGAAATGACTATAGAGTCAGACAGATTTTTTCAGCCAAATACGCTTTTCTACAAAAATTATTCCTTTGTTTAATGATAAGGAAACATTTTTTCTGAACTGATCTCTCTTCAAGTCTATTTTTGAATTAAAAAAAAAAATACTGAATCTCTTGCGGGAGTATATGTGGGGTATATGATTGGAAAGCTCTTTCTTTTGTGGGGTTGAAGAAAGAGTGAAGTATTAACATAACTTCTCATTCTTAAATTACTGATATTACATATTAGAGAGAAGAACATACTGACACTGTGTAGACTTCCATATTTTTGATAGTGGCTAAGTTACCACAGTGTGGATAAAAGCTTGGTGGGATGAAGAAAATAATTTTTGTTTATGGTTACACTGCCTTGCTTCTTAGATACTTTCTGATACACAAACAACTGTGGGGGATTTTGAATCACGAGGAATTTTAGTTACCACAATGTTAAAAGGTAAAGAAGGTAACATGTAAACACATTCTAAGTCCACAATCATGTGATTTGCATGATATGTTGGTACAAAAGTGATAGTTAGGAGCTAGTTTATTCTGGATAAATAATGAGGATGACAGTAGTATCTTCCTCCCCAAAAGCTGGAAGTAGTAAAAGTGGGTTTGGGAGATATAAAGCACTCCAGTATTAGTGGGACTCCTGTTGGCCAGAAAGTTCTCAAAAATTTATTCTGTCCATTCCTGTTACACTGTTCATGTTCTTATTTTGATAACTGTATAAGTACATGCAAACACACACAAACACAAATGTATATTCCAAATAGATAGCTTTCTTATACATACTTATTAAAAGAAAGAAAAAGCTACGTTGAAATATATTTAGCTTCAATGTTAAGATGCTCAGAACTGTTTGTTGGGGAATTACAGTTCTCTTCTTGTTTCCAATAGTACTTATTTACCCTAGATATTATGGATATATCCATGCTAATCAATAAATATCAGAACTAAAATTATCATATATGTCAAAATGATACCACAATGTAATTGCAATCATCCATAACTTGCTTCAGTTTTTATCAACCTAGGAGACTGGGGTCTTATAGGAACTACTAACAATCTGAATCAAACACAAGACTATGTGCTAAAACACTTCTATTCCAACATTTTTATGTGATTTCCAGGGAATATCTAAATGTTAAACATATAGAAGCCAGTACCTACAGAAAGCAGAAGCATAGTCTGGTTGCATGCAATGTCAATTTAGAAGTCATTTGCTTCCACTCATTATGTGAAGGTAAAGGCAGAGCTATTAGTACCTCCTTGTTAGATCAAATACTTTCTGCAAAGAAGAATTTGAAGTCTGAGATTAAATACCTAGAAAATCTCCACATCTTTATGTGGTTTCCATTGGTAAATAGGGTAAAAATATGCACTTAAGTCTGTAAAAATAACAGGAAATGAAAATGTGGAGTGATTTCTGTCACTATTGTTTCACTTGTATATTTGTTTTTCCAAAATGTAATGCTTTAGAAAAAGCCTGTATTGCCAGAGTTATCATAAACAAACATTTATTTTATATACTTTCTGTCTATAATTCTGTGTGGCATTTCTAAAGTTACCTTGAGAGTATAACTTCTATGATTAAACTTAAAAAATATTTAAAGTACAATATTATGAAGGTTGTTTTCAAAAGATGTTCTGATATTTCCAAGGTTATACTAATGACAACATCTGAGTTGCAGGAATCACAAAGTAAGTAAAATCCAAAATACTGATCAGAGCTCCGAAGACAACTGTGTGATACAGAATATGAAGATTAATAAATGTCAAACTCCTGGGAACAGAAAGAGTAAAAGATACAGAAGGGAAACTGCATGTGTCCTATGACAGGAGAAAGGAGGTAAAGATGCTTAAGTCATTAAATTAGTCTTATTAAAGATGAGAAATACAAAGCCAGAGAAGTCTGTCTATAACTTTGAGACAAGAATGAATTAAGGAAGAGAATCTTAAAAGATTGATCCAGTATATAACCTATTAAAAAAAAAAAAAAGAAAAACAAACAAACACTTCCATATCTAACAGTACAGAAGATTAAAAAATGAATGACTGGGCCGATAGAAAATAATATTAACTAAATTTATGCCAAAAATATTAAAATTTTGTAATATAGATCCTGATTTTAATCTCAGCTGGAACAGATTAAACTAAAGTCAAACACATTTGTTTGGGAAATAATACATCCTATAAACAGTAACATTTTTCTTGTTCTAAATATATTTCTAAATTCAATCAAAAATTTCTGAATATTCTAGATGAAAAGTTAAGTTTTATGTCAATATTATAAAAAATGGTTTCTGGGAAGGAGGTAATATTCCAATTTTGTCAATGACACTGTGGTTATTCACTCAGAATATGGGATACCTGAATTTAATTCCTTTCTTGATTGTGCTGGCTTTAAATTCTTCCTTCAAGTGTAATGACCTCTGAAGGCACAAAGACTAAGAGGTCCAGGATAAACATCCAAGAAAATTAAACTTATATCAGTAAGCCATGCAAGGGTTTGCATTCTTTGTGTATAATCAGTTTGTCCTCTTGGTATCAGAAATAAAACAACTGAAAGAGAAACTGTAACAATGGTCTTCTGTCCCCCTGTATAATGCCTTTTGGGTCCTACTAGAGCCATTTAACATTATTTAAGGTTGAGCCAATGATCAAGGAAATGATAATGCATAAAAATAAATGCAGCAAGTTTTCCGGTGAGAACTCTAATTCCTGAGTTATTATGTAAAATAGCTTGTGGCTTTGCTTTCTGTTAACAGATTGGTAAAACTACACTTCATTTCCTTTCTTTTTACAAGGACTCAGGACCATTTTTTTCCTTCCAGGTCAGAAAGAACATTTTGAATCAAACATTAATTCCAAATTTTCAGTTTGCAGAGACATGTCCTTCCCCGAGACAAACATGAGTTTTAGCTGACATAATCTTTTTGAAGGTCATGATAATTTTGAACTGGAAACACCCAATTAGTTATTCACATGGTCTTCCATTATGGTCAGTTGATTTGCATTCATTTTATGTTAATGCAGCTTGAATGACTTATTTTAAGCCACTCCCATTTTATAATCTTCAAAGAGGAGGAAAAAAGCCCATCATTTTAAACATGAACAGAGATCCCTGTGTAGCTTTAAAACGCTGGCTGTTTTATAGTGCCATCCATTGTATATTCCTGCATCATTAGTAGGAAAGGTCAAACAATATTTATTTATATTAGACAGGACCCTTATGAAACCATCACCATGAAACTATCTCTGAGACTACAAAACTGATACATGTGCAATGCTACTTAATTCATTGTTCAATGAAAGCACGAGCACTGTTTTAGAGTTCCAGCTCAATTCCCATATAGCTACTTTATTAAGAAAAGCTAATTTCATCAAACAAGAAAGGAGTTCTTCTTTATGCAGACAACATCATAAAATGCAAGAAAGAATAAATATGTTCCGGAGATCAAAAGTGCAGTAGCTTTGTCTTTAAAATTAATGCCTTATATGTAATAAATACTAGTCTGTTTTCTATGCAGAGAAATGATCTCATTTTCAGCCCTTCATTTTATTTGATAATTGTGAATTCAGAGCACAAACCAATTGTCATTTGATATTTGATTTTTTCAGAAGTGAAAAGTTCTTTAGACAAATAATTTCCCTTGCTTGTAAAGAAAAAATGTTATAGTAATAATAACGAATAATGAAATAAATAAAACCCAATACAGGCAGGGATTCAAGTAATTTCCTCCTCTCACATGCCAAATATTCAAAAAGAAAATGTCACATTTCATAAAGAGCTAAATAATCTTCAGAATTCTAAACATTTTTGTTTTAGTTTATCATAACCATTTTATTACTATACATATGTGGAAATTTGCTAGACTATTAGAATTAACAAATTTTATGGACAAGCTAGCTATTCAAAACCTGATTTTACAGAGAAGTTTAATGAGATAACTGGGAGAAAAAAATCCATGCTTTATTTGATGATAAAATTTCTAATTTTAGCAAAAGCCCTAACAGTCTTTCAGTCCTTAGAAGTTCTTTTTGTTAATTGAGGTATTTACTGTTAAACTTCTTGTTTATCTTTCCTCATTTGAGACACACTGCCCCATCTTCTCCATCATTATTCTTCTTGTTGGAATTTTGCTGAAGCAGATTTGGCAAACACCATTGTATAAATATGGAATAAGACATCTCCCTATTGAATATAATTTTGCTTTACAGCTGCTCTTAGATTCCCACCTGAGAAACATCTATGCAAGCTTCATACCACTAGTGTGATATCCATTCCTAAATGAAGTTGTGAGGATAAAACATATGGAGGATATTTCTAAATGAAATATGCCGATCACATATAGGCTGCAGGTGGTACAATGGCTGGCAGCTCTCCAGTTAAGCACAATCATATCGGATTAGCTGTTCTCTTCATCAAGTTTATGGAAAATTATACATATATATATATATATATGTATATATACTGGGAGGTTAGGCTGCTTAAACCTAGAGCAAATAATTTTTCTCATTGGTCTCTACTAGCAAGTCAATAAAATTGCTGTCTCATAGTCTAAAATTGCTGTATCATTTTCTATAGGAATCTCTAAAAATTAGAGAGGAAAGAAGGGTGCAAAAAGGGAAGTACCCTAGATGAGTCCTAAAATATTTTTTCTTTTTTTTTGGTACAATGAATAAACTGACAAAAACTATGTGAGATCAAATAAAGCCAAATAAAGTTTTCAATTTCATTTTCATTATGAGCTTTAAATCCTTGCTTTAAAGTTATAATTTTCAGAATAAAAAATTTAGTTCAACAAGCAGGAGCGCAATGTCCTGCACCTGGGAAGCAACAACCCCCATGACCAGTATATGCTGTGGGCTGACAAGCTGGAAAACAGTAGAAAAGGACCTGGAGATCCTGGTGGACACCTGGTTGAACATGGGCCAGCAATGTACCCTTGCCACAAAGGCGGCTAACACGGTATCTCGGGCTGCATGAGGAGGACTGTTGCCAGCAGGAGAAGTGAGGTGATCCTGCCCCTTTACTCGGTGCTGGTGAGGCCACATCTGGAGTACTGTGTCCAGTTCTGCACTCCCCAGTACAAGAGAGATATGGAGCTACTGGAGAGAGTCCAGTAAAGGGCCGGGAAGATGATGAAGGGACTGAAGCATCTCTCCTTTAAGGAAAGGCTGAGACAGCTGGGACTGTTCAACCTGCAGAAGAGAAGGCTTAGGGGGATCTCATCAATGTACATGAATACCTGAAAAGAGAGTGCAAAGAAGCTGGAGCTGGAGCCAGGCTCTTTGTAGTGGTGCCTGGTAACAGGAGCAGGGGCAAGGGCACAAACTGAAACACAGGAGGTTCCCTCTGAACATCAGGAAACACCCTTTTACTGTGAAGGTGACTGGGCACTTGCGCAGGTTGCCCAGGAAGGTTGTGGAGTCTCCATCCGTGGAGATATTCAGAAGCTGTCTGGACATGGCCCTGGAAAACCTGCTGTAGATGACCCTGCTTGAGCAGGGAGGTTGGACCAGATGACCTCCAGATGTCCTTTCCAACCTCAACCATTCTGTGATTCTGTGAAAACATTACCCTGAAAAAGATAATTCCCATTTGAAAATGCAAAACCAAACCTTTTTTTTTCTTTGACAATACTTTCCCAGAATTTACCTCAATTTGCAAATATATGCAGTCTCTACAAAGCTGCATTTTTCAGTAGATAAAATATCTACTAAAAATATAATAGTCATCTAGCTCTAGGAGTACACTTGGAATAGAAGGAAAAGTATACTTGCCCGTATAAAATATTTTAATGTCTGTGTCTCTGATGGAGAGCTCAAATGTGCCTGATGATTACCATCCACTAAAATGGCCCATATATATTCTATTTCATGTACAAGCACTTGTAGTACCCCTGTGTAACAGACTGGCAGAAGAGAGTGTCTTTAAAGTTTATTAAGATCCCCAAAGAAGTTCACATCTGAATGCTGAATAAACACATACCACAGACAAAACTATGTCTCAGCAGTCTGAATAGCTTCATATGTGCCTGCTTTCAGAAGGGTTAAACTCCCCTGGCTGTTATACATGGGGACATCCCTTGATTGTACCCCTGATGAGGCTGACTCATTGGTTGCTCACTTTGGGAACCTCCTAGGAAAGGCCAAACTGCTTCATCATGAGTCTTGTCCACCACTCCAGAAGACCCCAGTGCTCCAAAAACTGGACTGTACCTAACAGACTTTTCTGAGAACGCACTGCAGAAGTTAATGTCCAAGACCCAAGAGCAAAATATTTGTATGTCCTTAATGTATACCATTAATGATTCCAGCTAAATGATCTTCTCCTCAAGCAGGCAAAAGGCATTTTTTATTGTGTTATAAAATTGAAATACTAATTATAACAGAACGGGCAATGTAGCTCTCACTGTGACAAGCTAGCTGCCCTGTTTGTCCTACTGGTAAATGCTTACAGTAAAAAAATATTTCCAGCTCCCAGGAAGAGAGAGATGGACATATTTACAGTAAGATATCATTAGCTCTGAGAAAATGCCTTGTTGTACATTGAAAATACTGAAGATGAACCAAAAAACAAGAGGAAAACAAGCAGATTGCACCTGGCTTAAATAGCCATTGCAAATACACTATTTCAAAACCACTGCCATTAATACAGCAAAGGCAAATGAAAAAATTTGCCAAAGCAAAAGAAATAGATTATAACATGTTGAATAATTTTTCATGTATAAGTTACTGATGCCCTGCAGCTCTGGTAGATAACGCAACCTTTTTTTTTAAAAAAGCTTCTTTTCATGCTAGAGGTCAAAAATAAAAATGCTCTTTCTTTAAAACCTCAGTCCTCTTTTGAAATTTTTCACTCCCTGGGTGCATAATTAAGAAACAACATGCTCTGCATTGTTCAAAAAGCATTTTTTTAAGTTACAGGAAAATCAGACTTTAGTTATAAAATTCCAATTAAGCTATATGATGATAGCATGGAGCCAGGCAAAATAAGTTGGTTGTGTCCTTTCTCTTTCTTGCTGTGACTATAAACCACTGTGTATGTCTGGCAAGAAAAAAGTATCAGGTCAGTCTTCAGCAGCTGACAA
The DNA here is from genome assembly GCA_013400755.1 of Pelecanoides urinatrix. Taxonomy (NCBI): domain Eukaryota; kingdom Metazoa; phylum Chordata; class Aves; order Procellariiformes; family Procellariidae; genus Pelecanoides; species Pelecanoides urinatrix. Next base: position 13,770 of record VZTQ01006342.1, on the reverse strand, counting down.
GCGGACAGTGATACCAAGGTAGAAAGTTAAATGCAAGACCTTACTACTTTACATTCTGTTATAAATTCTTTACATTTCAAGTCTTCTGAAATTGATGAAATGTAAGATGTTCTCACTTTCTTTTCTTGTTGTATATCATTCATTTGGGCTGTAAAAAATTTAAAAAACATAAAACTAAATCCAACAAAACCACAGCTAACACTAATTTTAAGCTCCATGCCTGATTTTCAGATAATGCATCCCTCTTGCCTCTTTTGCTGTTCTCAGAAACACATTGCTGCTTAGTTTTCAAAATGTAAGTTAAAATAAAAATTGCACAGTTAAAAGGCAGAGGTTAGCAGAACTATATATGTATATATCATACATAATATATATAAATTCCTTAAACTTGCCATTGTTATTGATAAATTTAAAACTCAAATCAGGGATTTGAACAAGTCAGGTCCTAAGACTATGAACTAATGCAGTGCCACTCTACAGAAGGAGAGAGAACAAAAAGGTGAAGATCACAATTTTGCTTGCAGAGCAGCTTCCATATATCTTAAAAGCCTAAAAGGATTTCAGAGGATTATCTTTGTCTAGATTGCTGTCACTCCTATTAATCAGTCTTTATTGATTGCTTGGTCTTTTGGTCTCTTCAAGTTCAACAAAACGTCTATAATATACCACCCTTGAACACATAAATAAATCTATTTTAATCACACATGGACTGGAAATATATGAAGATATGATTTTTATGCCTCTCACAACTACAAGCGGTGGAGGGGTGTACAAGCATTATCTCAATATATCCATCAAATCTCAGCCATTCATTATGTATCAACAAGTAGAAAAATTTTTAAGTGTTCTACACTAGTTACATGTAATAAGAACCCATGCTTAAATGATTGAAATGAAGGTCAAACAAACTAAAGCAAGACATGACGTAGCCGTTCAGAAAATAGAGTGTTTTTCATAACTGCTTTGTGTACTGATGCAGTTTCTCTTACGTATGGATCTTACCAGCAAAAGTCACTTAAGATAGAAAAAAAAAACCAAAACAAACACACAAGGAAAACAACGTGCAAAGTAAGTGCAAAGTTAGAATATGGACTTCAGCTTGGTCCCTTCATGTTGTAGTCATATTTGATTTTCTGCATAAATGCATTGCTTTATATTTTATTCTTTGAATGTCCACAAAAATGCTTGCAGAAATTTAGAATAGAAACACAGAATCTCTAAGGTTGGAAAAGACCTCTAAGATCATTGAGTCCAACCATCAACACAACACCACCATGCCCACTAAACCATGTCCCTAAAGCACCTCATCTACACGTCTTTTAAATACTCCCAGGGATGGTGACTAAACCACTTCCCTGGGCAGCCTGTTCCAAGGCCTGACCACTCTTTCAGTAAAGAA
>VZTQ01006342.1:0-11718 GCA_013400755.1 Pelecanoides urinatrix | reverse complement strand
TGTTCAGTTTTGGGCCCCTCACTACAAGAAGAACATTGAGGTGCTGGAGCATGTCCAGAGAAGGGCAACGAAGCTGGTGAAGGGCCTGGAGCACAAGTCTTATGAGGACCGGCTGAGGGAACTGGGGTTGTTTAGCCTGGAGAAGAGGAGGCTGAGGGGAGACCTTATCGCTCTCTACAACTACCTGAAAGGAGGTTGTAGTGAGGTGGGGGTTGGTCTCTTCTGCCAAGTAACTAGCGATAGGATGAGAGGAAACGGCCTCAAGTTGCGCCAAAGGAGGTTTAGACTGGACATTAGGAAAAAATTCTTTACTGAAAGAGTGGTCAGGCCTTGGAACAGGCTGCCCAGGGAAGTGGTGGAGTCACCATCCCTGGAAGTATTTAAAAGATGTGTAGATGTGGTGCTTAGGGACATGGTTTAGTGGGCATGGGGGTGTTGAGTTGACGGTTGGACTTGATGATCTTAGAGGTCTTTTGCAACCTTAATGATTTCGTGATTCTGTGACAGCTGAGGGTGATTAAAAATTAAAGATTAGACATTTTTAATTTATGGTAGATTAGCAATGATAAAACTTAAACAAAGCTCCCAAAGTTCAGATGCACAAATTTATGATGAAATAAGTTACAATCCATATGCTTCTAGTGGTATATGACATTTTAATGTTATTGCTTAATGATACATTTGATTTCATTTTATGTTGTTTCCCATAAAAGGGGGGGAATGGCACTAGAAAAATTGTTGTTTTCAATTTTTATATACTTCATGTATGCAAGTCCTGAAACCAAAACAATACTATACAAAAAGAAATTGTCTTTAAAAGTAATAAAATACATGCTCCACAGGAGACTTGTTGATTTTAGCAATTCTTTAAAGGAACCCAGTGGCTCATAACATTTTTAAATAATACGTTTGCATAAAAATTACAGCTTAAAATAAAAGCATGGATGACTAAGAACTTCCTCGCATATATTCTTATTAAAATGTTAAGTTTAGATCTTACAAGATTGATAGGATTTATTTTCAGAAGAGGCACAGGGAGAGCTTCCAGATATATCTACTTATATTACTTACAAGTAAATACTTAACAGGACTGTGGTCACTATTATACTTCCATTCTCTTTTGAAATCCTCCTAAAACTTTATTTGGCACGTGCAGATCACTATGACACATATATTTTAATATATTTTAATTGAGGATCTGTCCCAGATGCTTCAAATGAGGCATTTTAACTATAGGCCACAGAATTTTTTGACTTTGAGTAAATTTTTCATCTAGTTCTAAGATTTCTAGGACATGAACCTGAAATTTTTTATCACTGAAGTAATTAAAAATTTGTTCTGTGTAGCATTACCACTCTCCAGAACAATTCCTGGAAAACCATAAGATGAAATTTAAATAAACAAAGAAGCTGGAGGGAAAGGAAGAGAGGAAATGATAAGACACATTTACCAGAACATCCTTCCTAATCTTAGCCATCTCCAGAAGGTATCTAATTAGGAACACATTTCTCCAGCTGTTTGTAGGGAATGGAGGGACAGAAGATGCATCCAGAGGGCCATTAGTTCATCTTAGAACTGAATTGCACATTAAAAGTGTTTGTCTTTGACTATAAAGAAAACTGAGGGTGATTAGGGTCCTAATTTAGATTCCTCAGTTTACATTAAATGGGCTGAATCTGAGTCCAACTGTTCGCAATACGAAAAAATGAAAGGAACAGCTAGTACTTAGTTAGCACTGTGTGGACATGTGAGTTGAGCATGATGGTTTGGCCTCGCTGAAAGTCTTCATAACATCTTTTTTTATAGAGAGGAATCCACACCAACTTAAATTCTAAGAAAGGATTAACTTTTTAATGTGTTCCATGGGGATGACATTGGCTTTATGTCCTCCCCACTTTCCTTACCTTAATCCAAACTGATGTATCCTTAGCAAGGAAGCCCAGGGTAATGTAAAGAGTAGACTTCCACCTAGGCCTAAATTTACTCTTCTGTCAGGAATTATTGATAAACACCATCACATGTAACATTCAAGTGAGAACTATGGGTGAGATTGATGGTATTGATTTCAGCACATCAGTGATGTCTATTCCTTTTAAAATTTGGTCCTCTACACTTATCACATATACTCAAACAGAAAATATGGTTTACAAGTCAGCCATCAGAAATATTTTCTTCACTTTCTAGAACTTCTTACCAATTCTTTTAATGATGGAAAGAGAGGGGGGGAACTTCACAATTAAAATGCAATGTTTTTCATTAATTTAGGAACTGGTTCTAGAAGTTTTAGGAAATAATCAGATTAATTGTCAAGCTGAAGCATACACTTCGGTAAGATGGAAACTGTCAATATGTGAGGGAAGATAAATATTAAAATGTAATTGTGGGTGTATTTAAGAAAAAAGGAATTTTTTTTTGCATGCAGATGAAAGAATTAAAAGATGCATGAAAATCCTCTCTCCCCCACTGATTATCATAAATCAAATTACAAAGTGCAGCACTTTGATAGTACAATTTCCGGCACTACTTTTCTAACAAGGTTCATTCCACTCCCCAGCTCTTTTCATAAAGGGCAAAACTGGAATAATTCAGCAACTGCTTCCCTGTCAAACTGCCCTCTGGAAGTTAGGTGGCTTTGGGAAGAAAGTGTCACTCATGCTGTTGATGTGGAAAGCCTAGGAAAGTCACAGACTAAAGGCACTGAGGAAAAATCATGGAAAGTATAAGAAAGAACAAATGGTTTCCTAATTTATCATGTATTTTACAGGAAGAGAAAAAAAAGGTTAAATTGCTAATGGCATTAAATTTTAAGACTGCATCATAGAATATCCCATGTTTTGTTTGCATTTTATCTTTTCATTACTTTTGATGTACAGCACAGCAAGCTATGACAGCAAAAACTTCAAAACTATGAGTAATATGTTATAAATTAATAGTCCAGCACAAGCAAAAATCTGTACTATGAATGCTGACACCACCTTGCTAATACCACAGCTAGAAAATTACCTAAGAAATTGCAGATATGATGGTTCTTTTCAGTCTTTTCCAGCAATTTACTTTTTATTCTAGTTTCAGCTATCTCTGCTCACTCATGTGACTACTTTAGTGTGATCCCGTTTGCTGAAATAAATGTCATACATTTATTACAGAGACTGTTTACTGGCACAGGAAATGACTTTTATTTGGAGGGAGAAAAATTATAAATTGTGAAGAAAAGCAAAACTATTGCTTTTCTCTGCAATACTGTGAGTGGATATTGGAATACGTATAAAAACAAACATACGTGTGTGCATGTACGTAAATGCTTTCCCATAGGGAACATTGTAAGTAAATAATTAAATTTATTTCCCTAAATAAACAGATCACAATGAATATGCTCTGAAAATAAAGTTATAGTATCACAGGAGTTTTTAATTTCAAGTTATGGATGACATACAGAGTCAGTCAAGGACAGATGGCCACAGAACCCAAAATTATTGTGCCTGCCTTGCCAGGCTAGTTTTAGATTCACAGGATGACTCAGTGAACTTGAAATGTCATGCTGGATTCTAGCAAGAAAACTATGCAAGGCTTTAAAATTTATCACTGACATCTTAAATTAATCCTGGAACTAATTAGGAAGCTTGCAGACAACTCAAAATCCAAGTACTATCTGTTCCTATTGACTTTTTCATACAGAAAGTGAGGGTTCAGAACTAAGAATGTGTCATACCACAACCTTTTATTCTTGTTATTGTCAGCTAAAAACAGAAGACAGTTATGTGGGAGAGAACTAACAGTTTATAATTTTCAATAATATTATGTTAGAATATGAAGGCAGACTTGTTTTTAGCTTTACTTTTTAAAATTATTATTCTTAAAGTAAAATGGAAACAGGGAACAAAGGTAGCAGTGAAAAATAAAGGGATTTTTTCAAACATTCTGACAAAATTAGAGCGAAATGAAATACAAAGTATCACAATCGAATCTGGGTTATAACAAAACTATCTCCACAGTCAATTCAATTTTGCAATTATTAATAACTAATTAACAGAAGAAATCAGTCAGATTTTTTTTTTGTTTGTATTTGAATGTTATGGTCCTTACATTTGTTATTTTAAGGGATTTTTATTTCAAAATAATGAGATGTAAGTTTAAAATCTGGTAAAGTGACCTAACCTGTCAATTCTTCTTGTCAGAAATCATGAGTTTTCCTCATAATGTTGGAGAGCAATATAATAGAAATATCCTGTAGTAGAAAAGTCCAAAAGTCAATATTAATATCACTTGCACATACCTACTTACCTGTCACCTATTATTTTTTTTATTATATGCAAGGTTTTCAAAAAGAGATGCTTAAATCTTACCCACTCTGGGTTGTTTAGGCTGCTGATCAGTGACCTGCTTTTCAGAAGTGCCATGCATCTAGCAGTTCCCTGTGCTGACGGAAACTCATGACCAGGCTAAGGCCCAAGGATTTATAGAAATCCATGAGTACAAATGTAGAAGTCTAACTTTAAACCCATATTTTAGAAAATTCTACACTTCTTTTTATAACTAAAGAAGTTTCTGCTTTTTTGATGTAGAAGTTGTTAGCATGTTTGACAGCCACTCTTTTCCTTTAGGGCGCTGATCACTGTATTGGGCAGGGCTGTGCCTCATGCAGCTGTACTCAACAAAGCTGAAGTAGAAAAGCAAGGAAGACAACTGAAACAGGACTATTTGGGGAAAGCCACTAAAGTGTTTTCAAGTGAGCATCAAATGGAACCATTAACATTCTGGATTATGTACTTTCAAATTATTTTTGTCCTAAAGGTCCTTTTCAGTGTTTCTGTCAGAACAGTATTATGATATTTTCAGGTATTCATTTTCAGGCTTTCCAGTTATTGAACTATATAGATAGTCTATCTTCCTTATCTAAAAAAAAAAGACAAGCAACACAAACAGTAAATCCACTTACTGTACCTGTGTTTAAGTGACTGTGGAAAAAAGAGTCTTTGTCTGTGACTGAGTCACATCACTTTAAAATTTCAAGTTTAAATTGATGTTCCATACACAAGGAAACCAGAAGCAAGAAGAATTGTTGAAGAAAACTGCAGGCATTGATATTTTTGGTCATAGAGAGTACCATTCAGAAGAAAATGCTTTTTTTTTTTTCCCCCTCCCTCTTGGCTGGATTACAATAGTGCTATAACCTGAAATAACCATCAGGGTGGTTTAAGGAAAGTGGAAAAAAGGTTTAAAACCCTGTTCATTCATTCTGATCACTCTCTAGATTTCACTCTTACAAATGTATACTGTGCAGTCTTTCTCCTCCCACACCTTTCCTTTACAGGGGAGATTGATTTTTCCCCTTTATAATACTAAGATAAGTGCAAAGAATTTAATATTTCATCACTTTGTGTAAGATTAACAACTTCAACAATTTGTTAGTCACAGATAATGAGAATGACTTTTTTTTTCTTTTTTTTGTTAGATTACATTTTTGTTAAAGACATTTTCACCTCATCAAACTAGTATTTCAGGCACCTGGCCTGGTTTGCAAAGCAGTTAAGAAGCAGAGGAGCTGCAGCATGGGTAATGCTTAAAAAATCCAGTTAAGTCCAAGACTCAGGTGTAAAATCAGATATTGCCCTTGCTAAATATAGCTTAATGGGCAGACTACTATCACACTTAAGAGATGTCTTTTCTTTTTGCAGCAAAGTAGATGTGAAAAACATCTCTGAATTTAATAAGAGTAGGATTATGTCCAGTATCACAGGTTCCTTCTATAGCACATTTTTGGCCATACTAAAGAACATGTCAAACCATCCTATTTCTCGGTCCAGTAATGCTATTTTGAAAGCATAGAGATTTGGTTGCTGTTGACCCGTAATATTTTACAGGCATCCTAGCTCCAAGCCATGCTCAAAGCCATGAACTAGAAAACATCCATTTATTTCAGAAGCTACAAACTGCTGCTGTGTTTTCCCACTGCTTCTTACAACCTTGAAGTCTTCAGTAAGAACGCACAAGACAGACAAATAGATCCAGATATGGCAGATATTTATCTCTAGTATACAATGGTGAGGTAGATGCTAAGGTCCAGTCATTTATGACCCCAGAAACAGTAGTTCAAGGACAAGCAAGTGATCCTAAGAAATGTGAGAAAAGTATACCTGGTAAATCCCTGCATGGAATTGAGCATGTGAGTCCTGTAGCCTGATACTCATAAATTGATACTAAGACAATAATCACTTTCAGTGGATGGACAGACTGACATGTACTGCCAAAGTAAAGAATTTTGAGACCTCTGGTGTCAATATCTTGTTCCTGTTAGGTAATATCACAACTTATGTTGATTTCATGGACTGAGAAGAGAACTGCAAGATCTACATTTAATGTGGTACTAGTAAACTAGTTATTAGTAAAACTAGATATTGGAAGGTTTGGCTGTAGGCACGGCATTGGATGTTATTGGCAGTTAGCTAAACGAGTTCATAAAATTTAACATTCTGTTTGGAGTGTGCTTTTGCAGCAAATCTCCTCATTGCCCCACTTAGCACACTTTGATTTGCTTTGTGCAGAAGTCTTGGAATGTGAAGAAACACTTAAGGAGTGCACCTAAAACACTAACAGGAGTTAAGGCCGTTGGACTGGATTAGAGTTATTCAGGAGCAAACACACACACAACACAGATGAAAATAATNCTGATGTTAAACCACGACATGTGTTTATCAGTTCCTCAGTACGAACCAGTTTGCTCTGAGGATCTGCTGTTGTTGCACAGCACTGCTTGCGAATGTAGACAGCTGTCGTGTCCTGGCAAGAAAGGACCCAGAACAAAGGAGAGCATCTTCCAGTCATGAAGGTGCCACCTCAGCAGGTCCCAAAAACTCCCAATTTATCTATTCATCAAACAACAGGAATAATATTTTAAAGAATCAGTGTTTGAAAATTTATAGAAAACCGTAATATATTTTTTAGACTATTTTTTTTGTTGTTGTTTTGTTTCCATATTTCTCTTTTTGGAGTTGTTATAAACACCTGTTAAATGAAACCATTTAACTGGTTACAGAGTTGTGCTCTTTTTCATCCCTCAGTATCCTTTCTGTAAAAGACACTTGTGTTGATGTGACAGAAACTGGAGAGTGGTACAGATGAATTGACCTGGTTGATGTATAAGAGAGGTTTCCTCTCCCCTACTGTTTAATAGTTAGACCTAACAGTTCGTTGGTCCTCTCTCTGTTATTATGAACTAAAAAGCTAAAAAAGCATACTCCTCTCAGATAAATGTGAGCAATTCCTGCTGTGAGAGTGGACTCTCACAAAGCAGAATTAGACCCACTGACTGACTATTGATACTAGGCTGTTGTAGAGATATGCTAAAAGAGAAGTAATCACATGCAAAGTTTTTCTGTTCACAGAAGTCTATACTATTAATAACAGACTAATACTTAGTCTGAAGTTTATACTATTAATAACATCTCTTTTTTGATTTTCACACGTAAATAAATATATTACTTATATAACTTTAGTCCCGTTTGAGACTTTCAACTTAAGTAATTTATGTGATAATATTTTAGGAAACCTTGTAATTAATTAATGTAGTTAATGCCAGTATTAATATTCATTACAATAATGAATACCTTCTGTGTTGCCATTGTAACAAGAAGCAAGTATATTAGGTTGACTAAGTGAGGCAATAGGCTTACAAAAATAAATCAGCATATTTTATGACTTGAACATATCGTAAAAACAGAAATGTGTCTGAACCCTGAATTTAAAATCTGAATATTCTCCCCCTTAGGAACATTTTAATGTCATGCTGCAGTGTGACACGTGTTCACAAGGCTCTTTGCTAAGACTGAAGCATCTCATTTTTCTGGGGAGATTGTTCTTAAGGTTTTAGAGTTTGCTAGCAGGTGTTCCATGCAAGTCCCTTCATAGATTAAAGTGAAATAGCTGAAGGATCCTTCTGATCCTTTATCAAAGGGATAGTAGTGGACATGGATACTGATTAGATCTTTCCTAGACCTAGACTTCAGTCCTAAAAATAAGGTTCCTAATTCAAAAGATTGTTTAAATGCTGAAATACTCAATGTGGATTCTATATTACCTATTCAAGGTGACAACTGGCTGTCCTGTATTCCCCAAATTAATGATTTATTTGTCTATCGGGTCTAATGGCAAGGAAGTTGGTTATGGAAAGTTTATTTGGCTTGAAGGCAAAGGGTAAAGCTTAATGAAGTAAAACTGAATATTTTGACAGAGATTCAGATATCTGTACTTGGACATATACAAGCAAAGCAGATAGTATTTCGTAACTGACTTTAAAAGCATACTAACTAATTCAAGGAGAAACAACAGGGATTGGTACCACTTTTTTTTCACTTTGTCTTTGTGTGAATATAAACAAACTTATTCAGAAATACTGATCATCCTGGTGATATGAAGAGTTTAGTGCTAAGGATATCAGATGCTTTTCATGTTACTGTTCAAGTGCAGCAAATTCTAACCTGCATTATATAAAGCACACAGAGAAAGGTTAATTCTTTCCCTTTGGATGTTCAGAGTACTTGCGCTAGTGAAATGTAGAGATTCAGAAGAATGAGTAGCAGCAGGATTCTTTGCAAACTCTTCAGGTCTTGTAAGGACCTGTTAATAAATAAGGCCTCCTAATGCCAGTACTTCACACTGCTAATGCTCTTATCCATTTCCTTTCCAGTATCCTTTCAGTCCCACATAAGAATATAATGGTAAGATAGATAGATAGTTTTTCTACATGAAAGTTATGAGATTTGTTTGGTTTTCTGCAACAGTTACATTGGTAAATGTATTCTTATTATATTCAAAGATACTTAATGAGCTAGTAGCCATTAGGAGAGTATTTTCATATATTTCAGTGATAGACCCTTCATAAACAGCCTTGCCACTCACTTCTCTTGGTCTTTTTTTCTTCCTTTGCAACCCCTCAAACATATGACACAACTGATTCAAAAAATATGCAAAAAATGGACAATTTTAAACATCACTGCTTTAAAAATAAACTTTTTGTGTAATAATTAATGCTGATTCAGCACACAGTCTTGCCCACCCCACAACCACACAAACATTTGTACCATCACAGTTGAAAAGGCAGCAATGGGAACTAAAAATTCAGGTTCAGGAAGCAGTATCTGCATAAGCTGGCACAGCTGCCAAAAGCAGCAGCATAGCCTAAGGCTAGTTATCTGTATCTCTCAGGCACAGTATACTTGAGAGTCATTCAAATGGAAGGACCAACAGGATGGCTGCAGCTGGAGGGAAAGATATCCAGATTGTCATCAAGATCTCAGCAGGCAATGAAAAATGACAGCAAAAAAGACAAAAGGCAAAAAGACATTTGCTTACTGAGTTGTAAGTATTATTTTTCATTGCCAAATCTGAAAAAGAAGTTTCAGATGAGTCTGCTTGAGGAGACAGAAGGGACTCCAGAGCCAGAAAGACAAGAAACAGCTATCAAGTCTACCTCAGAGTCATAGGGAGAAGTCCAGAGAGAATCTGTTTGAAGAGCTGAAGGTCACCACTGCTCTAGAAGTGTGGGTTGCATACATTTAGGCATAGGCTCTCTGTTCAAGCAGTTTGTCTAAATTTTCTATCCAGTCCCTAGGGAAATGTGGCATTGTGAAAGATACAAACCAACTTTAAACTTCCCTTGTATTGAGAAGATGTATGGAACACACCCATATTCTCACATCATCCACCAGGCCTGTCAAATGAAAGATGTGGGTAAGGAAGGTGAAACATCTTGGCGTGGAGCATGGAGCAAGGGAGTGGCGGCTTTTTTTTCCCATTTCCTCCAAAGGCTCCTTATAGTTGCACCTGAATGTCTGCCTAGAGCAGGATATCCTCTTCTCCCTCCAAAACTTTAGAGTCCAGGGCACACCATCATGCCCTGGGGGCTTTTTGCCAGAGAGCCCAAACTCCATTCCTTTGGTAGAGGTACAGCCCAGAGTCAGTGGAGCAAGTCAACAGTGCACAAGTGCATAACTATTGAGTGTAGGAGAAGGATGTTTAATGTTTGTGTCCATGCATACATGTATATGCACGTGTAATAAAATTCTAGAGAAAACTGCTGCCTAAGGTGAACCAGCTTTCCTTCTTATTCGTGCTTTCATTTTACATATACACACCTTTGGCAAAGAATGAGCCCTTACAGCAAGTTCGTACAGAGTAGCACTTCCAGATTCTCCAAAAGAGTTATTCAAGGACAAAGGAATTTTTGATTTCTAAGTAGAAATCAGGAAATATAAAAGGTAACCAAGTTTATGTTTCTACAACCCTGAAAGTAGAAAGATTAGTGGTGTCAAGAAAACCTCACCCACAGAGAAGCTCATCAAAGCAGGATGTTTTTACAACCCACTTAAGAAAGGACAACTCCAAATTTGGCTTTCAAGTCAGTATTAATAACTCTCAGGGACTGAGTTGATTATGTTGATATGGAAGCAGTTGATATGGAAGAAGCATGGAAAATCTACTCCAAAAAGAGAAAACTCAATACAAAAATGTATACTTAACACTCTTGGATCTGTAATTTTTCAGCTTTGTGTGAGTGGGTGTTTCCAAAGCTGAACTTCAAAGCAAATCTTGCTCTGTTCCTACTTATTTGCTGGCTTTGGAGAAGATCCATAGCATTGATTTATTGATTATTGATCACTGATCAAAGACTTTTTTTCAAACATATTTCCATACAGAATATACTAAAAAACATTTGGATCATCCCCATAATCACCGAATATTCCTGGTGCCAAATAGAAGAGATAAGGCCAGCTTAGGGCTCCATACTACATTATGCTCCTTTCTAGATGTGTACATTTACTAAGAACAGGGAACACAGCAGTGGACCATGGAAAGGGCCATCTATCAATGGCATATTGATTTAAGCAATGAAGGGAACCTTCCCTATGAAGGGAACAGTACACGTGATGAGCAGAGGATGGAAGGCCATTTAATGTGACTCTCAAACATCATTATCTCCATACAAAAAAATGGAAGGGATAAGAGAAATAATGCATCCCAGTATATCTAGACCAACTGCTGATGGCACTCAAGAAACTTTCTGCCACATTTCTGTGGCTTCCATGACCATTGGATGCATTATCTAGTATGTAAAATCTGAGAAAGCTGGAAACTCATATGACACAAGAAGATACTGTGCAACTTCTGTGACAGATGATTCTTCTCTAACAGTTCCAGCCCTGGTTGAGTCATGAACTTTTGGAAAGATCCAATAGAACATTCTTCAGAATCTTCAGGCTATGATGAAAAGGTTGCTACATTAACACATTGCAGATTTTAGTAAGAAAATTTAAAAAGGAGAAAATGCAACATGCAGAGGTTATGCCTTTTTTGGTCAAATCTTCACATGTTTGAAGAGGGTACCAACAGTAAAAGCTGATGCCATGTGGTAACAATTGTAGAATGGAACAGCATAGGATAAAGATGACAGGGGGTCATCTATTTCCCTTTATAGCACAGTCCTTCAGATTGTAAATTACAAGTTTCATATTTTTGGAATATTAAAATGTCCAGTTTTTCAGTGTGATATGGACGGTCTTGAGTTGCAAAACCTTTGGGCCATTATTGGTATACACACACAAAAGATAAAGATTGGGATTTAGATTAACTGTGTAATCAGTAAAACTGGTTGCATAACTTCACAGATTTAAAATGAAATCATCCTCAATCAATTCGTACATTGGTTTTGTCCTGGTTCCGGCT
>VZTQ01006339.1:5363-30772 GCA_013400755.1 Pelecanoides urinatrix | reverse complement strand
AATATATAAAAGATATTAAAGTACTAAAAAAGTCCACTGCAAAACCTAAGTAGTTCATCCATTTCAGAAAGAAATATTCTGTCATACTCCTGGATTTGAATTTTTTTTGTTTAGTTTATTTAGGTGGTGAGATTTTATTCCCTTTTATAGTAATTCCTTAATTTATAATGCTAACCTATTAAACACTCCCCAAAAGCTTATTAACTACTCTTCCAGAGGTTTAACAGAATTACTAAAGTAAAACTGAATCTCAGAGGTAGGAATTCAGGCTGTGTCAGCTTTTGACTGGAATATATTAAATTAACACTTTGTGCTTCTGATGAGAAAGAATAAAAACGTATTGATAGCCAATTGCATTCTAAAAATAGCAGATTAAAGGTTAATAACTAGTTTTTTCAAAATTAGTCCTATGCAGTGAACTGAAGATCAGAAAAGCATTACATATTCACTTTGTGTAAAATCTAGCAACATGCTGTGTCTGCAAATTAATGAATGTTTAACCAAGATGAGTTATAGTGACTCTCTTATGTAAGTCAAAATGACAGTCAGATTTCTACCAAATGAATTCATTATGGTCAGTGAATGAATAGATAATGAATTTGGAATTGAGGATCTCTTACATTAAAAGTAATCTACAGGGAAATATCCAAGTAATGTCTTGTAGAGATTTTACTCAAAATGTAAATCAAATGAAAAAGGACAAGCAGGCTAAGCAGACAAAATGCATTGTTAATTCCTTGCGAGGTATTGCTAGGTATAACAAAAGGAACAGAAGTGTCTTTGGAATTACTTGATACACAAACAATAGGATAGGATAGACTTTCTTTACCAAAAGTGAGAAGGGGAAGAAAGGGAGCAGCTGATCGCTTTAGATTGCAAGATATGAAGAAATACCAAATCATCTGTGAGCCTTGGTTTTAGTGAAGATTAAATATAAGTAAAAGATCTGTGACCTGACTCTGAAAGGTCAGAGTTTAACATTGGGAATCCAGCAAGATTATGCATTAAGGAGCTCTATAGCCATGTTTAGACTGGCTGATGGAGATGGAGATGAAGAATTCCATTTCTTCCTTCAGTACTGCTGTCAGGATTAAAATGCAGGACTGCCCTTTAAAGTGAGACTATAACAAAGCATTTAGGCCAACCATTCAGATCTGTCAGTCTATGATAATGAATTTCCTGAATAAGCAAACTAACAAGTAGTTGTGACAGGTGTCATGAAAAGACAGAACAGACTAGACTCATACTGAATACTTAAGACAAAGGAAAAACCTCCTCCCCAGAAAAAAAACATAATAATTGCATTAATTGCATTAATATGAGCTTGCAAAACCACACATGATGGAAAAGCCAGAAAATAAGCTATTAAACCCTTCCTTCCTGTAACTGCATCAGCTTTACATGACCCCAATTAGATATTCCTTCAGTGAAAAGTGCTAATATCTCAATATTGACCAATCCAATTCAGGGCTGAGTAGAAACAACGGTGATGAAAGCCTCTACACTCAGAAAATACTGATTATTCAGAAGGAAGATATTTTGCTACAGCATGCTAAATGTAATATTTTCAAATTTTAAATTTAGGATAAAAAAAAAATTTAATAGAAAAAATAAACATGACATATTGTTAAAACATATTAATGTTTCTCAAAATCAGAGCATGATTTTCCAGTCTATAGATATAAAATTTTTTTACCAATCCAAAATTGTTTGCAATCTCATTTTGAGGAATATTTTTAAGTATTTACTTTTATTTTGTTTCATAGGAACATAGGATTTGAAAGGACCTCACAAGTAGTAGCATTTAATCATAAATGTAAAAAGCTCCCTGATAAAACTAGAGAGACTGTTTGTTTGCATTGCTTCAAGTTCTGGCAGAATTAGAACACCATTGCTCTGTTTATTATAAACCTTCTCTTACTCTTTCACTAAAGTTTATTCAAGATTTCTTTGTATCCAGTTGCTATTGCACCTGCACTATCCTTCACACTACACTTCTGGGAAAAAACAGAAGTTTGCATGCCTTCCGGAAGATTGGAGAACAAGGTTTAAAAAAAAAATTGTATTCATTATTTAAAAAAAAATATTTAGAATAAAGAAGAAATATTGCATAGGTGCAGGTCAATTAGGAAGGGTAAAAGGACTACATGAAGAGCTGAAATAAAATCTTAAGGAAGTGAAGGTATCCATAATGATTAGCTAGGTGGCATCAAATGGCAAATTTTAAACTACTATCAGATGCTTTTCACAACAAAAGTCGTTCTTTTAAGTTTCAATTTCTTTTTTCTCTATTAAAACAAATAATTACAGCTTTCACCTTAACTTTCCATGCCTCTGGAAGCAACAGTCTCATAATTTTCATTGTTTTCTGCCTGAGAAGCTCAAACAGTAATGGGAGACCCAACAACACTGCGCATCCATTGTAGGAGTCCCAGATGACTGTGCTGATGGCTGTGGCATTTCTTGGACTGAAATTCATTACATTGTCACAACAGTTCAATAAATCAAAAGAAACATGTAGACCCCAAAGGGTAGAGGAGGTTCTTTTGAATACTGTTCCAGCTGTACTCTATGCATTAGAGCCAAAGGTCAAGTTTTTCCCTCCCCCCACTCAAACAATAAAACTTGAGGTGTCATTTGAAATGAGCAATGAAAAGCTACAAGCTGTGAAAATGCAGCAAGACACCATACAAATAGACTTAGAGGGCACAGGAAAAAGTACTTTCAGATACTTTAGCTCTGGAAAAGCTTCAGCTGAAAAGAGAGGCAACTTTGTGACTCACTATATAAAACACAAAATCCACCAGAGTTCCTAGACCTTACAATGGATACAGCTGTTCAGAAGTCTGCAGAAAACATTCCCTGGAAATCACACCATTTTTCAAGTTTGGTATCTTGTGCCACGCTTCATCTATAAGGAAACTCAGAGCTGTTAAGATGCCAAAAATGCCAGGTGTATTCAGATCTTTAAGGACTAGGGCATGTTTGCGCTGAAATTATAGTTTCCTCTCTGCATTTCAAATCTCCAGAAATGTTTTATTTTAAAACACAATTAAAATAAATTAAGCAAAGATGGATACACCTGGAGTCAAAACCAAAACATATTTCTGGAGTAGTTAAATGAAGCTTGTAGAACTTCATATATTTCAATCATATTGATTGTAAGAGCTGAAAGTTTGAGTCTGATTTTGACATAAAACTCTAATTTGTCTAATAACAGTTGAATACACCTGAATATTCCATCAGCTTGGCACAGATAAGAACACATAAAATGCAGAGAGTTCTTGGATATTGACTCATGGGAATTGTAAAAAGATGTTGCAGGTTCAGCCCAGAAAGAGCTCTCAGAGACTTTGGTTGCCTAAGTATAACAGTCATCTATATGAATATACGGACTGAATTTTTTAGGGACCTAGGAGTTATTGAAACTTGGACAGACCTTTAAGACAACTGGATGGTCCATACTTTACAGTTCTATCAAGTATGTTTCACAAAAAAAGGTGGTAGAGTTTCCTAACTTAGACTTGTGAGACTTATTTTGACATAATCTCTCTAGTCCTGTATTTGGAAACCATTGACCCATCATAAAGCTTTTAAAAAAAAGAGGAAAAAATAAGCCTGTGGCAAACACCTGCCACCACAAATGTCAACACATATGATCAAAACTTGACAAAGATATAAGTAACCTAATATAAGAATTTGTAATGGGAAGTGTCAGTCAATTTTAATTATATGTTGTTGCTATCAGCTCCACCTATAATTAACAGTATTCCACTTTGTTGTTCAGCTGCATATTCTTTTCCCACATTTTTCTAGAATGAGTCGTACAGGAATAAAAATAGATCAACATTCTCAAAACAGAGGGTTGATGTATGAGGGCAGATGTCTCTGTATTTCCCTAAACTGAAAGACCTAATTTTGACAGGCAAAGAATACTTGCTCAGCAGTCTTTAATGGTTTTATCAATTCTCATTTGACCCTTAGGACTGGTCTGAAATGTACACAACCTTTAACAATTTAGAAAGGATTATGGAGGAATAAAAATACTTTTCTGAACTTTCCTTGAGAGCATTAAACAGCACCCTATGTTTACATATTATGTGAGACAGGAGCTGCTGTATATTACCTAGTCCAACTAATCAAAAAACAAGAGTCATAAATTTCAACTAGTTATCTGAACCTTGCATTTAGGACAGGTGCAGGACTTTGTGATTGCCTTTGTTGAACTTGATGAGGCTTCTGTTCCCTCACCTCTCCAGCCTGTTAAAGTCTTCCTGAAGGCCAGCCCTGCCTTCTGGGGTGTCTGCCTCCCTCCAGTCTGGTATCACTGGTGAATTTGCCAAGGGTGAATTCCATCCTGTCATCCAGGTTGTTAGTAGGGATCTTAAGGAGCATTGACCTCAGTATCGACTGCTGAGGAAAGGCACTGGTAAGTAAGTTACCAGCTGGACTTAATACTGTTAAATATTAAGATGAGAGATTTTCAGGAACACAAAGAATATTTAGGAATCCATTTTCAACAGGTTGTTGAGGAAAAATTCTTCATCCCAACCTACATGAACATGTGCACTGGCAGCCTGGTTTTACAGCCATTGTTTCATTTTACCTCAGAATTAGGGCCTGAAATAAGCTCTCTAGAGCTGTGCAGCAAGTGTACTAGTGCATGTTTCTTCCTTCATCCATGCCTCCTATTCCTGCATGGATATTTTTAAACTACATCCACTATACAGCAACTACATCCACCACTGTGAAATAACATCTTTTACAAATAAGTAAGGTGTAAGCTACTCTGACCAGTGGGACAGATCTCAAAACTCTATCATCGATAGGCTTCTGTGTATATCCTCTCTTTAATTA
This sequence comes from Pelecanoides urinatrix, assembly GCA_013400755.1. NCBI lineage: Eukaryota > Metazoa > Chordata > Aves > Procellariiformes > Procellariidae > Pelecanoides > Pelecanoides urinatrix. The sequence continues at coordinate 25,915 of VZTQ01006339.1, read as the reverse complement.
CCTGGAAGGACTGGTGGGCTACAGAAATGGACTACCCTCTACGGAGTGAGCCTGACCTGTGGTATGTATTTGCTGCTTGCCAACTCATTCATGACTATACTTATTCTATTCAGAGGTTGCCTGATGTACAGCATTTTTTCTTCTATAATATATCATTAAAAGCTATAACACTTAAGGTTATATTCAGTTCTCTTTTGCAAATGATTAAGGAACCAGGTAGGATCTAAGTCACTACACTATTATTATATTTAATATTTTTCTCCATTTCTGGTTTAATGCTGAATCTAGAGCTGTAATGTGTGATTAAAAAAAAATTCATTGGAATGTACTAATATACTATGTTTTGAAACTTGCAAGTATGTAGTCAAAATTATGTTGATTTTCTCTGTATACATTTGTCTGCAAAATTTAATTATGCTTTACCATCTCACTTTTGGGGAAGGCATAAATCATCTACATAGTATCCTGCATAGAAATCATGCTGATAACTTGGTTATTTAAAAGGACTCAGGGCAGCCCTTACTGCAGTGTCACTTAAACCACATAACTAAAGTGTAATAAATTTTGAATTTCTAGGAATTTTTGTGACATCATCACAAGTTGTAATGATGTGATTATACATCATATACTAGAGTCATAATTACATTCTAATTATGCCAGGAGAAGTATTTATACTAAAACAGGCAATTAGGTGTAATGACACTAATGATGTAAATGTGCAAGAATTAAGTGAAATTGATTTGAAAAGGAACTAGGGAAATGTATACAAATAAAACACATTTCGTGGCTAAACAAAAGCAAACCTTTCTGGTAAATGTAAAGTCTTAATTATGTTTTAAGAACATCATGCAAAGAAATGTCCCAAGGTAATTTTTCGTCTCAGAGCTCCTACTAAATGGTGCTATTCTCTGGCCCTTAAGGAGAGTGAAAGATTACTTTTCCCCCTCAGATCTTTTCAGCCAGATGGAGAGGGAATCTCTTAAGAATGCTCTCCAGAAGAAGTATCTGTGGCTATCTATGTGGTTAGTTATTACATAAGTGCAACTAACTGACACTCATGTTTTTCATATTTTCCCCCAAATAACTAAGATTTATTACATGCAGGTACCTGGAATGTCATTTCTTACTTTCTTTGTCAATATTTGCTTTCTAGTCGGACCACTTTCTTGTTCTCAGATTCCTGTCCTATGTCCTTCCTTCCGTGTCTACCACAGGGCACTAGCTAAATCAAAATTATGTTTTAAGAAAATCCTAGTCTTGACTGCCACACCCATGCAGTTACCTCATGATCTGTAGCAAACCTTGCAGAATTTTCTTGTACTTCATTTTCTTTGGATTTACCTGAAAAATCACAAATGTTTTCAGCACAGTTTTGTTTGTGTAAATCACAGTTTAAAAAAAATGTGCTTATGTGAAATTCTTATTAAGAAAGTAAAGGAATGCTTAGCATCATAAAGAGTCTATGAACAGAGTAAATTATATGTGGGCAAATTGTTCAGTGCTTCACAACTATGGGTAAATTGCACATTTAATGCACACATTGATAATTTTCTGTCATTCTAAAATAAACTAGTGTATAACATTTATGTGAGTGTGTATGTCTGAAAAGATTGTGTATATATGTGTGTTTGTGGTGAGCAGGATAAACCCCCCATAATCCAAGAGGAAGCAGTTAATGACCTGCTACACTACCTGGACCCTCACAAGTCTATGGGGCCGGATGGGATCCACCCGAGGGTACTGAGGAAGCTGGCGGAGGAGCTTGCCAAGACACTCTCCATCATTTATCAGCAATCCTGGTTAACAGGGGAGGTCCCGAACAACTGGAGGCTTGCCAATGTGACACCCATCTACAAGAAGGGCCGGAAGGAGGATCCGGGGAACTACAGGTTGGTCAGCCTGACCTAGGAAACAGGGAAGAATATGGAGTGGTTCGTCGTGAGGGAACTCACAAGGCATGTCCAGGACAACCAGGGGATCAGGCCCACCCAGCACGGGTTCATGGAAGGCAGGTCCTGCTTGACCAACCTGATCTCCTTCTATGATCAGGTGACCCGCCTAGTTGATGAGGGAAAGGCTGTGGACGTGGTGTACCTGGACTTCAGTAAAGCCTTTGACACTGTCTCCCACGGCATTCTCCTGGAGAAACTGGCGGCTCACGGCCTAGACAGGTACATTCTTCGCTGGATAAGAAACTGGCTGGACGGCCGAGCCCAAAGAGTTGTAGTCAATGGAGCTAAATCCAGTTGGCGGCCGGTCACGAGTGGTGTTCCCCAGGGCTCAGTTTTGGGGCCAGTGTTGTTCAATATCTTTATCAACGATCTGGATGAGGGGATCGAGTGCTCCCTCAGTAAGTTTGCAGATGACACCAAGCTGGGCGGGAGTGTTGATCTGCTGGAGGGCAGGAAGGCTCTGCAGAGGGACCTGGACAGGCTGGATCGTTGGGCCGAGGCCAACTGCATGAGGTTCAACAAGGCCAAGTGCCGGGTCCTGCACTTCGGCCACAACAACCCCAGGCAACGCTACAGGCTTGGGGAAGAGTGGCTGGAAAGCTGCCCAGAGGAGAAGGACCTGGGGGTGCTGGTTGACAGCCGGCTGAACATGAGCCGGCAGTGTGCCCAGGTGGCCAAGAAGGCCAACGGCATCCTGGCCTGTATCAGGAATAGTGTGGCCAGCAGGAGCAGGGAGGTGATCGTGCCCCTGTACTCGGCGCTGGTGAGGCCGCACCTCGAGTACTGTGTTCAGTTTTGGGCCCCTCACTACAAGAAGGACATTGAGGTGCTGGAGCATGTCCAGAGAACGGCAAAGAAGCTGGTGAAGGGTCTGGAGCACAAGTCTTATGAGGAGCGGCTGAGGGAACTGGGACTGTTTAGCCTGGAGAAGAGGAGGCTGAGGGGAGACCTCATTGCGCTCTACAACTATCTGAAAGGAGGTTGTAGTGAGGTGGGGGTTGGTCTCTTCTGCCAAGTAACTAGCAATAGGACGAGAGGAAATGTCCTCAAGTTGTGCCAAGGGAGTTTTAGATTGGACATTAGGAGAAATTTCTTTACTGAAAGAGTGGTCAGGCCTTGGAACAGGCTGCCCAGGGAAGTGGTGGAGTCACCATCCCTGGAGGTATTTAAAAGACATGTAGATGTGGCGCTTAGGGACATGGTTTAGTGGGCATGGTAGTGTTGGGTTGACAGTTGGACTCGATGATTTGGAGGTCTTTTCCAACCTTAATGTTTCTATGATTCTATATATTTCATACATATATACATGAATACTCAGAGAGTTCCTACTGAGCAAGTGGCCACTTTCACTCTGAACCATGGAAGTTGCTGATTCCATCCCTGGATTGCCAAAGAAGGTTTTGGCTCACCAGAATGGATGGGTTGTGCAGAAATACTGCTTACAAGGATTCTCCTATTGGAAGATCTCTCTGTCATCCTTTTGTGCTTCTGCTCAGGTCTGGGCACAATGAAATGCTCTTAGATATTATAGAATATTACAGAGAAAAATAACTTAATGCTTTTCCAGTTTTACTTTATTCTAGACACACAAAAAGGTTATGAAGTCATGACATGATCATCAATTCAAAAGCACTTGTAAATCTCAGCATGAATCTTTATCAGGCATTACTCTAGAAAGGTGTGATTGTATTTGTCTTTGAAAAGTCTAACACAAAGAGAAGTGATCTCTCAGCACAGTTTTCAGATCTTGACCAGGACTGTTCTGACACAAAATTGAAAGCTTATGTTGCTAATCCATCCTTGATCTCCTTCACTGTCTTTTTGTTTCTCAAACCTGAGAAGCAGCAAATGCACTATGGTAGATAGATGGCTGACCCCTCTTCTGTACCTTTTTATTTCTTTTGTAAGCCTGTACTGCTTCACACTGCCTTATAGCTTATAGCTGTAATACAAACTTTTTTCTGGATAGATACTTCACTAAATCTCATGGAAGAACAGGAGGTTTGCTTTTAGGTCAAAGGCTTTCTCCAGTACTTAAAGTGCAAGATTTCATAAAGTGCTAAATAGATATGCACATAATGTAATAACATCTGTTGCAAAAAGCAGTTGAACTTGGGCTCAGCAAGAGTTGTTGAACATTAGAAGTCCAGTTTCTTTAGGAAACTGTCTATTCATTGTCCATCTGTAAGCCCTTTCATCTCTATCCACATCTGAGCATAGTAAGCAATTTCAGTGAAATTTGAAAATGGAAGAAATGACAAAACTAATGAAATTATCTCAAAAGTTCTGTCAGCTGGGCTGATGCAAGAATCAAAACTTGTCTCCTTATTGAAATAAAGCCAGCGAAAATCCTCTGTTAAATATTCAACTTGGCAGCCATGAGTTGGTCAGTAGTTATCAATTATTCTCAGAATAAATGCCCTCTATACTGCCCTTAAAAATAAGGAGAAAGAGGAAGGCTGAGTGGCAAAAGACTCAAATCTATAGAAAACCAGGCTACTTCAGTGCCTGTAGTGTTTCACTACAGCTTGTGACCCTTGTTATTGAAGTTACTGTAGCCTGTTACTTAACCTTTTCACAGGATTCTCAAGTTTCAACTGTCAGATATGCAAACCTATGTCTCCGGGGTAAAGTTTCAATTCCAGGGCAACAAGTTTTCTGCATGCGTAAGAAAGTTGAAGTTAAGTCTACAGTTGAAACATTACAGACTGAAGCAATTTTTTTAATGGCATAAGTTAAGTTACATAAGGGAATATACATCATGAAAGACAAATTGAATTCCCAACTGTTTCCCAAATCTTGTAAAAGTGACAAAGTTCAAACAGAAACAGAGCTGCTTTTTTTTTTTTTTTTAATGTATTGACTTTCAATTTTTTGCTTAAAAAGAAAATGTGATTAGGAAAAGGATACTTATCCACTTCTGTTTTACTAACTACCACCAACAAAATTATATGTTTGTGAGAAGTCACTCCCTAAGAGAGGAAAAGAGCAAATATTTCCTAAGAGTTCCTTTTATTAAAATTTCTTTAATTCGGGAATAATGCTTAGCAGTAGACAAATGAAAAGCAATTGTGATAACAGAAACTAAAGACAAAGAAAATTACTGCATAAATGTAAGCAGATTTGAATTTGAAATAAATCTTTCCTCTTACTTTAAGTCTGAAAATGTTCTACCTCAAAGGTTTTGTTTTTCAATGAAACATATAGCCAGATTATGGAGATGCAAGGAATATTTGACGGGAAATCAGGGATGTGTGGAAAAGGAACAAAAAAAGTGCTGTGTTTTGCCATACATGCCTCTTCTTTATGGAGCCAGTAGTGCTGAAAGTAATTGACAAAACTGAGACTCAAGCAAACTAATAGGTTAGACAGTCACTCCTCATTCCAGACTCTTACTTATTTTTACACTAAGCTGATGCAAAGTTAAGGTTGTGACATAAACTGACAAAAGAATGGACTTCAAAAGTTGAGGTTAGAATCTGTCCCTTACCCTTTTACAGTCAGAGCTTAGTGCTGCCCTCTGACCTCCAAGCACAATTCACAATATACTTGGTAAAAAAAAAGATTTTGTCCATAAGTGGAGTGTCAAATCACTGTTCTGTTTCTTAGAGGGATGTGAGTTCTCAGTCTGCCCTCCATTTTATCTCACGGGCTGAGTTATCTGACAGGTCAATTTCAGCCTAAGTTTGTATAGGGCATGCTTTATATAATTTCATTTTTCAGTGGCATACATGTCTCAGCCTTGCTAAGACAGATAGAGAATTGACACTAGACTAAAAAGAGTAAGGGACAAAACTGGTGATAGCCAAGGTTGGATCATGCTACAAATGGATCTCAACAGTTCTGGGTGAAGTTCTTTTTCTAGTGTGTTCCCCTTATTTTCTAGTCTTTTCAGAGTCAATGCCTCCAAGAGATTTGATCAGAGAAAGAACAAGCAGAAAGCAGTTGTTTCCTTTAGACTTTGCAGAAGATAGGTCTAACATATGGTGACACATCCTGTACAATTCTTTACCACTTACAATGTTGGCAATCTTTCAACCATGAAGGAATTCAGTAGTGTGATGTTGCCAGGAAGTAAGGTACGGAAAGAAAATGGCAACAATATCTACATTTGAACAAAGCCATGTGGAAGCAGAGTGGGATTCAATATCTGACTAAGTTAGAATGGTTTTCTGGGAAGTTAGATGACTTGGTCTTCTGTTTTTAATGATTGAGCAGACCACAGATTAGCTCCAGTAAATGCCAACTTGTTGACTACTGTAATTTCATGACTTCTATCAAAACCTCATAAACTCAAAAGTCTGAGATTGGGAAAAAGCCTGGCTTGAAATCACATCTGTCCCAGGAGCATTCTATGAACACTTGATTAAAGGGAGAAAGAAAAGCAGAAACATCTCTTTCAGAAATTCACTTTCTAAAGAAAGAGCGACATGCAGAGAGCATCTACAGCTATGATTCACAAGCAGAGATGGAGTGTCAACTATCTTTTAACCAAACGCTGGTAATGCTTTTGTGGAGTGCAGTTAAAGGTTAATCTTTCCTCAGCATTTCTTATGAGGTAACTTATGAGGATTCCTTCTGTCCTCCTAGTGTATGATGTTCTCATTCTGAAGTTGTTTACTTCCTAGACATGGAGGGACCTCAAAGTCTAACTTTGGGTCCTGCAGGGTGCTAAGAAGTTGAAGAGCTGCAACATGGCATTTTGTCACTTATTTCTCCCTTTTATGAGCAGAGACCAGCTGTTTCAATGTGATTGCAATTCTTTTTTTTTCTTTTTTTTTTTTTTTCCCCCAGAAACATATTGGTTACAGGGCAACCCTCTCTTTCAACATCTGTTCAGCATATTACTCATATATTCAGATTTTCCTGCTCACTCAGCATGTTATAGCTTATTACAATATACTAAGTATTCTCCTGGAGTGAGCAGGGGGGTTTCGCAGGCTTCAAATCTGCTGGTTCCAGCTACAGATGATCCTAAATCCAAAACTTAGTTTTGACCACTGTTACTTCACATGTGGTTTCTCTTATGTGTAGTTATGTACTGCAGTCTTAGTACCGAGATAAAGTGGCAAGTAGAAAGGTCTGTTACATCATGCCATAGTATGTGTGGCTCAAGTTCTACTGAATGAGGTAAACCCAATGCAAAGCATCATTATTTTGTTGAGATATGCAACATTCAAACTGGCAGAATGACCATATTCAGACAATCTTTAGAGCAGTATGAGAACATCAATTCAAATGATTTCCACCTATTTTCATTTTGATTTAATATGAAGACAAACTTTTTGTCTGTCTAGTCCTTTCTTGCTTCCTCTTCTGTGTTTTAACTAAACTATTGGTCAGCTTTGATCAAAACTTTAAAAAAGGAGAAGTGGTCTGACAAGTAAGCTCTTACAAGAAGTATGAAAAACAGAAATTGCCAGTAGAACTATTTTTTTGTAGAAATAGCAGGTAGATCTTTGCTTGTGAGTATTTGTAGTTTGTAAAATCTGCTTGGAAAGAGCTAGCTGGCCAAGTGTCATAGACACACAGCCCATCTAGTTAACATGAGTCACTCAAGGCGAGCCACAGTACATGGTATCTCTTTCCTATATATCTAAGCGAGGTGTCACAGAGAAGTTGTTACCACAGATTACTATGTGGAAAGCAGACTTGAAATTGGAGTTTTGTGCTCATTATTTCTCTTATACATAGAATGGTTTTATTTATTCAGTCTCCCACGTAATGCTAATATAGATCCGGATTCAATACTGGCTACTTGCAGGCATAGTTGAAATGCAAATATATTAAAATATACTAGATATAGACCACTAGGTGTAGAATTCTGTACTGGTTTTGGCTGGGATAGAGTTAATTTTCTTCACAGTAGCTAGTATGGGGCTGTGTGTTGGATTTGTGCTGAAAACAGTGTTGATAACACAGGGATGTTTTCATTATTGCGGAGCAGGGCTTACACAGAGTCAAGGCCTTTTCTGCTTCTCACCCCACCCCCCCAGCGAGCAGGCTGGGGGGGCGCGAGAAGGTGGGAGGGGACACAGCTGGGACAGCTGACCTTAACTGACCGAAGGTATATTCCATATGATATGACATCATGCTCAGCAATAAAAGCTGGGGGACAAAGGAGGGAAGAGCTGTTTGGAGTTATGGCATTTGTCTTCCCAGGTAACTGTTATGCGCAATGGAGCCCTGCTTTCCTGGGGATGGCTGAACACCTGCCTGCCGATGGGAAACAGTGAGTGAATTCCTTATTTTGCTTTGCTTGTGTGCGCAGCTTTTGCTTTACCTGTTAAACCGTCTTTATCTCAACACATGAGTTTTCTCACTTCTACCCTTTCAACTCTCTCCCTGTCCTGCTGGGGAGGAGTGAGTGAGTGGCTGTGTGAAGCTGAGCTGCCCACCAGGGTTAAACCATGACAACTTCTCAAGAAGAATGTGAGTAATTATATGTTGACATGCAGTATTTTCATTGGTTATTCTTCTAACTACAGAAAATGATAGCATTAGCCATGCAATATTTTATATTTTGAGTTACCTTTATTTTGGTTTGCTACCTAAGTTTAAGACAATGTTTGTTCATTGTTTGTTTTGGTTTTAGACTTTTAAATAATCATACATTAGAACCCATATCAGGCTTCATCTGATAAGTTACAATATACTGCATTGCACAAAGAAAAAGTAATTATTATGTACAGTCTATATTGTAAGTCTGAAGCATAACTTTAACCTTAACACTTTCAAGTATAATTTGCAGTTTAATTCAATATCTGCATGCTGCTACAGATTCTACTGAAACTATTGTTAGGAAAGAAACATTGCCCTTTCAAAGTTCTTAGAAGTTTATGCTAGCCTGTCTACGTTGCATCTCTTCCTCTCCATTATTGTTTTTGGTCTTTCTTTTATTGTCTCTAATCATATGTTTTGCTCTTGACCACATGACCATCTCTATCTAATGATACTAACTGAATTAAAAGGGAGGATCTCTGAAGTATAAGATTGTCTTCCTATTTTGACATCATTTCTATAACTGATTCTCCATGTATGCATTTTGCTTCATGAAATATATTATTTAAAAAAAACTAATACATGAGAAAAAGCCTAAATGGAATATACCGAAAACAATTCTTAAGGATCCACTGTGAAACCCACTGCCATGTATAAGTGTGCAGTTATGTGAGCCACTGATTATCTAGAAAGTGTCAATCACTCTTCTCGTCCATTACTTTTACAAGGAGTTCTGCGTATCCAAAAACATTGCAGAAGGTGCTAAACTTGACATATACAACTGAAATGACAGAATATATCAGCTATAATTCCTTCTATATAACCTGGAAATACTGGCCTCACAGAATACTGTCTGAAAATTAAAAAGTAGTTCTCCTGTGGTTTTCAGGTGATAAACATGTAATTTTTTTAGACGGTGACAAAAAATACACAAACATGGGAAATCTTTCTTTTGCCATACAAGACAGTAGGATTGCACAGATATGCTGGTATCTACATACAGTGATTTTTTTTTTTTTTAATCTAAGAATAGCAGAAAAGCTAAAATGCATCAATTTTTTCTTATCAGTTCACATAATTTCTCCACTAAGATACAGGCTGAAGTAATGAGGTTACAAGGCATAAAAATCACACAGGCCAAGAATGCTAGCTGTGGTCAAATGATTTACTCATCAGCATTAGAGTACATATGCAAAGCTTTTGGCCATTGTGTTCCCAGCTGGCAGCTACCACTAACATCTGGGCCATTAACATCAGAATTAGTAATCTAGAAAATTGTTCCTTCTATCACTTCCAGCTAATACTGGACTCCAATTATTGCTCTTCCAAGCCCACCTGCAAAAACGTCTAACAACTTCAAATATCCAAATGTTACAGATTGTGGAAGGTTACAGGAACAGACAATACGATCGCAGCTATTTGGAATATTCTGTAGGTTCTGGGTGTAGGAATCATTCCCTCCATTAACCCTTTAGCAAATGACTGTGGTGACCACTTCCTTAGGGTCAGAGCTCAAACTATTTTATCAGACGGAAGTTTCCTGAGTGTAAGTCTGCAGATAAAACCAGAAGTTCTTAAAAGTAAACAACAAAAATACAAGTCATTTCTTTGTTGGATGATTTCCCTCTCCAAGAACTTCTACTGTGACACCTAGCACTTAAACAGCAAGTGCAGAAGCCAGGGATAAGTGGTTATTTATATACTGTTTTGCTTTTATTTAGTTAACAATAACATAAAAATATTAAAACTCGCAGGTGATTTAGTCAAGTGGACCCACTATGTTGCCTACAAAACCCTCTTTGTCAAATGAATCCATCATTGCCACGTTCCCTGTCCTCTCGCTATGCTTTTTAAGCTTATTACATTATTCATGTGTTTAGTTTTAAACTAAATGTAAATGTACTAGAACCACAGTTGTGAATTTTATAACATCACAGGGCCTAAAGCCTTCATTTCTCATAGAAATACTTAGTAATTAAAATAACAATGTGGTACCACAGTTGTAGCTGTAGCCCATCAGTGGCACCATCAGCCTGCTCTTCTCTGAATGCATTTGCTCAGATAGTATAGCTGTCTACGTTAAAGCTGAAGTGGACCTTGGTTTTTTGGGTTTTTTTTTGGTTTTTTTTTTGTTTTGGTTTGGGGTTTTTTTGAGACATTTGATATAATCACACATTTGTAGATATGTTAAACCCCATGATATGTGGAGGAGTGAATGAAAGCATTTTCTTCCAAAAGGTCTTGAGTCTGTACTTGGGTCTGTACTGCACTAGACTGTTTCTAACTTTGGGGTTTTGAAGCCTTATACTTCCAACCCTTGGTTCATCTCCTCTCTTCTGTAATTACATCCTCATTCCACCTGAATCACCTAAGTATCAAAAGGAAGTAGATATCCATTCAGCTGTGTCTTACAGTTTATATGCACCTAGATTTCTTCTTTATTTCTTGGTTGGCCAGTAGGGTCAATAAGACAGAGCTGTGAATGAGGGATAAAAATCAATGGACTTTTCATGATCTTGTGTTAACTTTCAGGTATCCTGATGTTAACCTTGATACGCATGTTTCCCTATGCTTATTAGGCAATTAATGAACTCAAGAGAAACTTAGAGCATGTGGGAGATGTGGACCAGGACTGGATAAACTTAATAACACTTTCATCTTTGATAATTTTGCTTAAAAGAAATTCTTTATTATCTCTCTGTCCTCTACTTCAACACAATTTGAAAGGTTCCCAGCTGCATAAGGCTTAGACAATTACATGAAAGCTGCAAAGTAATTTGGTTTCACCTAAACAGTGGAGCTACATAACATGTCTCTCCCTCTGAAATAACAAGATACTTACACTTTGAACTTGAGACTTGAGTGAACCAGAATATCATGCTGAGAATTTGAATTCCTGTAATTTGATTTCAGAACAGTACATTCATTTCATTTGCAAGTGTACAGAAGAGATAACACTGCAGTCAATTATGGTCAGATGTGTAGGAATTTGTTTTGACTGGTGAGATAAATTGTGTGATGATTCCAGTGTGCATGAGAGACACGTACAGTACCATGTCACCAGATGTGGTGGAAAAAAAGAAAAAAAAATATTCAGTGGCAAAAATAAGAACTTGTAAGTAGGAAAAACAAGTACAATTCTCAGGTCTGATTTGGACGTTCTGCCATCTGCTATACAACGGGACAAGGAAACTCCCATTGTTCAATAAATTAAATTTCTGTTAACTAATAATGGAGGCAGCCTCAGCTGTCAGCAAACACGGAGAATTTTTTTCTTTGCTAAAAACTCTTTCAATGCCTTATCAGGGAAAACAATTTTGTTCAATTTGCCAATCAAAGCATTTATGACTTTAAACTGGTAGGCAAACTTCAATGGCCTCATGTTTCTTTATTTTCACAAATTTGGAGATCTGAGGTAGTTTTTGTTATTTTACTGATGTCTGAAATGTATTATTACAAACAACAACAACAGAACAGTAAATAAGAAATTTCCAGCTGAGATAAATGGATGGAGCTTTACCAAATCCTTTGTTACTGCACTGATTTAACAGCTGTTAACCTGGCTTTTTATATAGACAGTATAAAAACAAGGCAAAAAAATTTGTATAAGGTCAAGTACATTAACTAATGACTGGCTTCTCACTAGCTTGCTTCACTACTTTGGCACATAGATTCCCAGGGGAATCAGGGCCCTATCTTTCTGAACAAAATTCTTTTGAAGGCGGACAATGCAGCATCTCTTAACACTAATTGACTGGTGCTATAATCAGTCAAATTATAGCATGAATTGTATTAATGCTAATTACAGTGGAGAAAGATGATCTTGTGCCAATAGTACAAGACTGAGAGTTAAGGAGTTTCAAATGCTTTTTCCATCTTTGCCACTGATTTTCTGTGTACCCTTGGGCAATTCATATGAGCTCAGTTTACGATACATTGTGTTTGGTAAACTTATTTACCAAAATTTTCCTCTTTCATGTTGCTGCTTCAAAGGAGCAGTATGAGATTAATTCATTGGCAGCACTTGGAAACTATTCATGTTAAAGGTACCACAGAACTAATAGGATTACATTGCTTTATAGGGATGTTGCACCTATGCACCACTGTGTGTGAGAAATATGGGCCATCTATCAGTTAATCTATCTCCACAAATTTCCTATGACTGAGGATATTTCAGTGATGTCTTTGATTCTTTCTCTAAAAAGATAAAAAGTCAATTACCTGAACTTAGAAATGTTAAAAAAAAAATTGAGAAAAGGAAGGAGGAAGGGCAAGGCAGATCGAAGTGCTCTGTGTTTGTATAATTATAGGTAGATATCTGTCATACAGCAAAGTATCAAATATTGTCACTTTGCCATCTCTTTGCAGCAACCATTTACATTTTCCAATTTTTACAAGCTGAGTGTGTCTTACTTTTATATAAGTATCAGGATATGAAATTGAAGGCTTCCTGAGTTCTTCCCTGTTCAGTCACATCCTTGTAAGTGGCATAATTTTATCCTTTTTATTAAACCACTACTTGATTTCCTTAATCAGTTTTTCCCTTTTGTTTTAAGTGGAAGGAAAGATGAATGAAGGCCCTGCATTATAGCAGTGATTAACTTTTAGTAGCCTTTGTTGTTGAATTCCCTAGCAGCTGAAGAGATTATTTGTGTTGCTACAGAATATCAATTAGAATTTGGGACTGTAGAGAGTGCATAGCAAAAATTGTACCTTCTTTATAAGGGCCCATATATGTCAGACAGGATGTAACAACTTCATTGTATGATGCTTGGTGAGCATGAGAAGAATTACTAGTGTCCCTTGGAAATGAAGTGCAAATCTCAACAGACCAACACCTGAAAATGTCAGAAACAGACAGCTGAAAATTTAAACTGCTGGCTTCAGATACCTTGATTATCTTGGGTCTTGTAATCCTTTATTTTTATTGAATATTGAATGGCTACCAATAGGCTAATAAGAATTAAAAGCAAGAAATGGCTTAAGCTTTCCAAATATCTCTCACTATGTGTCAAAATCCAGAGAAATTTTAGTTCTTCAGTGCAGAGTCATTCTTGAAAGATAGCTGAATTATGTTATGAAAAGAGGACATCCTTCCTAATATTACAAATAATATCTCATACCAAAGGGAATTGTCACATGGACTCTGAGGGGGAAAAAAAAAAAAATTAAAGAATCTCTTTTTCAGTATGATATTATTCTGGCCTGAATCACATGGCTTCACACTCTCTATGAAACATGTAGTTACTTAATTCCTTTAAACATTAACAGACAATGTCTATGCAAATGTGATAGTTGGCTTTGAAAATTCACTCAAGTTTATTTTCCATGGTCAAGATAAATTTCACGTCAGTATTTACAGTTATGCTTATTTGAAAACTATTTATTCTTCATCTAGCAGATTTACTGAATGCAACAGCGGTAAGAGTTTTAACTAAAAGAATTCAATTCTTATTTTGCTAGAAATTAGAATTCTTTTCAAATATTCTCCAAATCGAAATGTTTCAGTATAAAAAGAAAACATTTAAAAGATACAAATAACTAAAGTTAATTATTAAGACCTAATAAACCTAAATAATTGTGGTGAAAACAGGCTTCAAGATATAACTGAAGAGGCATAAAAATGTCAAGATTTATCATACCTACCGCAACAGGCAACCAACAAAAGCAACAGCAACATTCATAACTTTCTAAAATATGTGTCTCTTTGGCTGAGTGTTTCCATGCCTGGCTTCCATTTCAAAGTAAATATGTTTCAAAAGCATGAGAGAGACATGCCTTTACTCTTTTTCTGAATCATTAACAAAAAAGGTCAAGGTATTCAATGTTCAAAATTTGTGTTTCTGGAGGACATAGCAAAATAGCTTCTGAATTCTTGAAACTGCAACTTAACATGGACTACCCTGTAAAGAACAAGACATCACCTGATAAGTTTTAGAATCTGAATATAAAACAAAAAGACATGTACATATGAAAAATACCCGAGCTCATCGTGATAAAAAACATTCAATTATTCTATTGTGATAAGAGGTTTTTGTTGAACTATCACTCCTACAAGTGGGTCTATTTAAGTTTTTAAGTTAAATGGCAATGTAATACAATAGTAACCACAGCTAACCACTGCTAGTCTTGGAGCAAAACATTTGAAAAAGGAAGAGTTAATACATGCATTCTCCTTCAACTTAGAAACACTAAATCTCATGTATTTCCCAACAGCATATGAAATCGTGAATTCACTGATTTTGTAATTGTCAACAAATCTTTAGTCTAGTCTCTGATGGGTTCGGTCAAAATACGGTCAGATTCAGATATGTATTCTATATTTAATTAAATCCTTTACTTCACTTTAAGTGTTATGAACAGATTTTAGTTTGTTTCATTTCTTATATACCATACGTCAAGGATAGAACATGTTAGATATGGATTTCACATGCTCAGCACCCTTAAGAACATGAAAGTTCTTTAAAATTTCAGAGTTTCTTCGCATCTTGTCCTGGTTCTGGCTGGGACAGAGTTAACTTTCATCCCAGTAGCTTGGGGGTGTGCTGTGTTTTGGGTTTGGTGTGAAAGGAGCGCTGATGGCCCATTGGTGCTTTGGCTGTTGCTGGGTGATGCCTGCACTGGGGTGGGGGGAGCACAGCTGGGGTGGTGGACCCAGCTGGCCAATGGGGTATTCTATACCATGTGACATCATGCTCAGTATAAAAAACAGGTGTGGGGGGGGGCTTGCCCCCGTTCATGACATGCGGTCGGCGAGCAGTTGCATTATGCATATATGCTTTGTATATTCTGTTATTGTTGTTGTTCTCATTGTTATTATTACTGTTCTACTTTGTTTTATTTCAATTATTAAACTGTTTTTATCTCAACCCGGGAGCTTTCCTACTTGTGCCCTCCCGATTCTCTCCCCCATCCCACCGGTAAGGGGCGGGTGGGGGGAGTGAGCAGCTGCGTGGGGTTTATTTGCTGGCTGGAGTTAAACCATGACATATCTCTTACAAATTGCTGTCTCCAAATAGTATTAGGTAGCATGAGGAACATAAAATTACATAATTTCCTATCTGATTTTATAAGGGTTTCAGTACAGAAGACCTTTGAACAGAATATCTTGATGGGTTATTGTACTTTTATATGTCTTTTATAATTTAATTTTTTTCTGGTGTTTATTTTTGGAAGGATCATCCATGATGGAGAGGCTTAGCAAATTATGACATTGATTATTATTCTGCAGTAAAGAATGCTAAATATGAGGAAGCTTCCTCTGTTGCCCCCAAAAGTACTCAAGTTGGTCAAAATTGTAACAAAAAAGGAGACTATTTAATATAGGAAGCCTTCCTTTTAATATGGGATGTGGGGGAGAAAGGGAGAAGTTTTTTTCAGTTTGTATATTATATTAAAATCAAAAAAAGCTGGTTTCTCTTTTTGGCTTTAACGTAGATTTTCCTTCTTGGGGTCAAGACTTCGAACCTCTTTTTACAATTTGTGAATTGTAAATCTGACATAACAGTACTTATTTCTAACACAGAATGAAGTGTCTGAAATCTTTCCCAGTGAAAGATGCCCTTTCTTCAAAATAAACAAATTGATTGGAACAGCTTGCTCAGAAAGATGGCAAAGTATCCATCTTTGGAGATATTCAAAACACAACTGGACACAGTCCTGAGCAACCTGCTGTAGTTGACCCTCCTCTGATCAGGGGATTTGAACTAGAGGTCCTTTCCAGTCTCAACTATTTGGGGATTCTATGAAATGCAAGCTTCAAGTTCTTATAGAAAAAAATGAAAACAGCTAACAAGCTACTGGGTTTCAGACAGAAAGTGTGGAAAACTTCTGAAGCACAGTCTCAGTGAAAACTAAATATTTTCATTATCATAAAATTTTTCACAAAAAGAGAAACGTCCCCTTACTACCCACATTTCTTGAGCTTTTACAATTTCTCTGCTTTTCCTAATTAATCTTGGCCTCAAGGCCAAAGGCATTCACCTACAGTGACAGCAATATATATGCAGTGTGTATATATTTCATGTTCAGTTCCTTTCCTCTATATCTCCAACTAAGCCTTCAAATAATTAACATATATGACTGCATTTTAAACAGTTTCCAGCTGAGGATCTACAGTGTCCTGAAAAACTTGATTACATATGGAAACAAAGGAAAAATTGCACAGGTTAGAGAATTTTGTATGGGTTACAACCTAACAGGAACATACAGAAGGACTAACAATTTTTTATAATAATTCATCTTGAAGTTAACTGGAGTGTAATAGAACATCTTAGCAGCAAGTACAGTCTAAAACATAATTTATTTTCCATCAAAAGTTTAAAGGGAAGATTATGGTAGCTAAGCTAGATCGTTCCATTTCTATCATTAGAGATGTGTACGTTCTCTTTTAATTTCAGCAGAACACCTACATATCTGATTGCTTTATCAACGTGTGAAGCAATCAGTAACAGCAGCAAGTAGAAAGAGTGCTTGAGAGGGAAGATATAATCTCTAAAAAAGAAAAAAAGCAACAGCAGAAATCACAAACTGTCAAATGGGCTCAACCAATAAATAAAAATTTGCTTTTGTCCATATTCAAGATCAAAAGTTGTTTATACAACTAGCAAGAGATATGTCAAGCTTCAAAGAGCTGGTGTCAAACACCGTCCAAAAATACAAGGAAGGAAATACGACTCTGAACATCATCAGCATACAAATAACAAAACCACAGGCTTTTTAGTTCAGGCTCTCAGTGAGTTTAGTACAGCTGCCTGTTCAGTATGGCACTTAGCTGTATTAGAATATAAAGCCATCATCAGTTCTAGGTATGTACTTCATTTCACTGTATTGCAAGCTATTTTCAACAAAAGCTTGTTTTTTCCCTCTGTTCTGTAAGTTAATGTACATGTGTATTGCCATATGCGATTGGCTGAGAGGTATTTTTTCAAATTAAGTGTGAAACGTAACAAAGAGAAAATAATCTTAATGCAGAAGAAGAAGTAGCAGAAAAAAGGTGGCTATGATGGTATCTGTCTTATCTACTCTTTGATGATACTACGTACAAGAACACCTCATTCTGGAAGTACCTTTTTGCTGAATCTCTGATATTTATTAATAAAAATTTATATTATTAAAAGCTGGGGATATTTTAACAGATCATGTGAAAGATCATAGTCCCTATAACTTTTCCTTTCTTTACTTCTGCCTCATTTATTCACACCGATTAAATGATACTATAGTACTTTGACCAAGTGATATTCCATTATGTCTAAAGGAATAAATCGATCCTTCCAAACTGTACTGTTTTCATCAATAAAAATGAGGAACACTCTAGCACCAACACTCCGCTATTAAATACTACTGTACGTCTTTCAGTTTTCATACTCAGTTACCTTTACTTCAGCAAAATACAGAAGAGATACAATCTTTAGTAAAATTTGTCCTATTTGTTTTTACTGTAGCATTTACAAAGGAAAGGAAATCTCAATCATTACACTAAATATTAAATCATCTCAGGATCCATTTCCAAAACAAAATCTTCCACTGGCTTTTCAGTCAGGTGAAGTTTCCAAATTCACAGTGCCCTCTATCTAATTATCCTAGGTAATATTACCCCTTCTCTGTTTGGAAACATGCATCCTGCCAATTAAAAGAGCATACCTTCCTTCTGTTAATACCACTGCCCTTAATTAGAAGTTTTGATGCTTTTCAAGAGAGATCAGACAACAGCCCATCTGTTTAGGCAGAGGTTTATTTAACATTGCATATGTAAGATCTAGATAACTACAGTCACATGATTACCAAACAGCAATTGCCTTAGTCAAATAGCTTCTGTGTCCTTGAGTGACTTCAGATGACTGGGTTCCTTCTTGGCAGCCTTCTATTTACTTCAGTTTGGGAAAATCCAAAGACTTTAGTTAGTATTTCTTTATTCATAACTGCCATTATATAAGTTAATGCCTGTTAGCTAACTAATCACTGATCTTGCTTGCTAATTTAGTTTAATATATGACTAGGATTAAGCTGTAAGAATTTAATCACTAAAGTAAAACTTTGTGAAAAGGAAAAGCCTGTTCTTCTATATTTTATTTCACATACCAACAACAGGAGTAACAGTTATATCACTTTATTATTGTGCATATATGTTGCTTTTGTGACAAGCTTTCAATACTGTACTTCCAAAGGCTGAGATACACAAAAAGTATATATCATCTGTGATTCATACACTGCCTTTGAATTCAAGCTCATTTTCTAGAACAAACCATTGTACTATATCTTTTAAAAAGGGAGGGGAAAGAAAGAGAGCAGTTATCCGTTTATTAGGTGCAAGTACACCAACTGAGACACATCAAGCAGTTGCAACAGAGGAAATGGAGGCAAGAAGGTAGATGATCCCAGGATATTTTAATTCCTTTTTTTAAAAACTTTTTTCTGCCTTCAAAAAACCCAAACCATAGCGCAGCAACATACTTTCCAAGATTTTTTCATAAAGTAACTCTTAACAAGTTAATATTTGTGCTAAAATAAAATCATGTATTAGAGGCTGGTATCTAAAAGCTGAACTTGAAGTATTTCTATGGGTTGGTTATCAGCACAGTTCAATGACTTCAATGCTTACACTTTTTACATTTTGGCTTATATAAATGTTGTTCTAGTATATTGTCATTAAAATATATTTATTTAAAAATGTATCATTATCATACATTTAGAATGTCAAGATGTGAATGCTAAAAAAGGACAAACAGACTTATGCGTAAAGGACAACAGCATCTTCACATATGCATAATTCTAGCACCATGAATTTTGAATCAACTAGATCATCAAAGCTGAATATCTGGAATCAGAAACAGGCCATTTTTATTAATACAAACAAACTCCTTCTGTCTTTGAAAAACAATCCTGTAAGGACCAAATTGTGTAAACATACACTTCTGCTCCTCCAGATTTTAACTTAATTAACTTTTCCCCCTGCTCTTCACTGATAATTACCCTCAGTTCCCTTTATAGAAACAAGGGATCTCTGCAAATTGTAGTTCAACATTGTAGGGACCGTTATGATTGTGTTTGTGTTTTAAAAATTATTTAAAAACAACAACAACGAAAAATGTATAAATGCTTTTAGGCAGACAATCCAGATTTACTGATTTTCTAGTATCTTTGCATTTATGTTTGTTTTGTTACTTGTATTCATTATTACAGTTGTCCTCCCATTTATATCTGTATAATCCAGATGACTCCTGGTAGGCTTTGAGGAATTATTTTGTGCTATAAGTGGATATATGACAATGTGGAGTCATCTCAGATTCCGGTATGTTAAAGAGCAATTCTTCATTCTGGTTCAGCACGTGGTCCAACAACTAATTATACTAATAAAAATGAGGGAGGCATCACAGTTCCAGAATAAATAGTCTGGACTAGAGGAGACTGGTGCTGCCCAGAGATATGCACATCAAAACAAAACCCTGCAGGTAGCGATCTCATGACACAGATGAAGGACTTATTTGCTAAAGAATCAACAGAACGTCCCATCGATGATCAGATATGTCACCAAATAATATCAAAAGTGAATTACAAATTGGTGTGTTCAGCCCTTGTCAGAGTATTTCTCCACACAGGTAAATTTGGGATTTTAGAACCCCTTAAACCATAATCTGAACCACAGCCCACTTAGTTTAATAGGAACAAATTTAAAGTGACCTATTTGGTCACTCCTTTCACTTTCTTTTTTCTGAAATGATAACCTACTGAAGTAGAGAAAACGGATATCCTGCTAGGAGTCTGTTATAGACCACCCAACCAGGATGAAGAGGCAGATGAAATGTTCTGCCAGAGGCTGGCAGAAGTCTCACAGTCCCTAGCCCTTGTTCTCGTGGGGGATGTTCACTGGAAATACAACACATCAGAGAGGAAACAGTCAAGGAGGTTCCTGGAGTGCGTGGAAGATCACTTTCTGACGCAGCTGGTAAGCGAGCCTACCAGGGGAGGTGCCTCGCTTGACCTGCTGTTCACAAACAGAGAAGGACTGGTGGGAGATGTGGTGGTCGGAGGCCGGCTTGGGCTTAGTGACCATGAAATGATAGAATTCTTGATACTTGGTGAAGGAAGGAGAGGGGCCAG